>LYNE01003318.1:1605-12269 GCA_001662545.1 Rosa x damascena | reverse complement strand
CTCTCTCTCTCTCATTTTGTAGTAGACTCACTCTCATCTCCGACCTTGAGCTCCTCATTCCTCCTCCAATATTATAGTCATAAGATCTAGACCACCACTATCTCTGGCCTTAATAAAGATCATTAGCAACTAGATGTTAGACAAAATGTTATAGTTGGACGAAGATTAGTTGATCTATCAAACTAAATTACCAAAATTAGATATTTTTAAATCACAGGGGCAAACACAAACATGACTCTAAACCACGGGGACTAATTATAACGTTTTCCCTGAATTTTTTGTATGAAATTTCTCCCAAACCTAATAGTAAATATACAATTAATTGCCCAACTCAATTAGGTAAGCGGCCTAACCGATTGCTTTAATACTGTTGTCAATTACCTCACGCTACTGAGACCAAAAAATTACTGTAAGAGTTTTGACATTTCTTATGTTGAGGCTATTAATGGTATATAAATTTGTCACTATGATATGCATATGCTTATCTCTTTACTTTGAAATTAAAAAAAAAAAATTTAATTCAAACAATTTGCCACTGCCGAGCTAGCATTTGGTCAAGTAGATCAAACAATTGTCATTTTTTTTTTTTTTTTTGGAATCCCCTACTTTACTGGGTGTTAGACAGAATGTTATAGTTGGACGAAGATTAGTTGATATATCAAACTAAATGACCAAAATTAGATATTTTTTTTTTTTTTTAATCCCCACCCCTCCCCACCCATGATGGGGCTCGAACTCCTGACCTCCCAAATGAGAGTTCAGAGCCTTACCACCCCACCAAAATTAGATATTTTTAAATCACAGGGGCAAACATAGTCATGACCCTAAACCACAGGTACTAATTATAACGTTTGCCCTTAATTTTTTGGTATGAAATTGCTCCCAAACCTAATAGTAGATATACAATTAATCGCCCAATTAAGTCAATTAGGTAAGCGGCCTAACTGATTGCTTTAATACTGTTGTCAATTACCTCACGCTACTGAGACCAAAAAATTATTGTAAGAGTTTTGACATTTCTTATGGTGAGGCTATTAATGGTATATAAATTTGTCACTATGATATGCATATGTTTATCTTTGTCTTTACTATGAAATAAAAAAAATTCAAAATTCAAACAAAAAATTCAAACAATTTGCCACTGGCAAACTAGCAATATTTGGTCAAGTAGATCAAACAATTGTCAATTTTTTTTTTAATCCCCTGCTTTTTGATAAAAGAAAAAATAAAGGAAAAATTATTGGTCACTCTCTGTACTTTTAGGGCGTTAACAATCTAGTCCCTACTATATTAATTTTAACAAATTACTCCTTAGACATTCAAATCTCACAAAATGTGGTTTATTTTATCTCTCTCTCTCTCTCTCTGATTTCGTAGAGTCACTCACATCTCCATAAGACCTTGAGCTCCTCATTCCTCCTCCATTATCATAGTCATAAGATCTAGACCACCGCTGTCTCTAGAATTGACCCCTAGTTCTTAGCCAGACTAGTACCACTACCACTCTTCCTCTTAAAAAGCATCAAATCAAGCCTCTCATCTTGGAATATGGATCGTCGTCGTTCATGAGGCGGTGCACCAGCATCAAAGCCTTGAGCTCCATGATCCAATTGTGCATCTTCCCCAGTCGCTTCGACACCACTGACACGCACGCCTGCTCGTCTTGTCCTTAACGGCTCTGATCGCCTTCTAAACTGGAGGCTCAGCCACCGCTTGCAAACCAGCGAACTCGGGTTCAATATGGACTCATGGCCCACTCTGGCCTTAATAAAGATCAGCAACTGGATGTTAGACAGAATGTTATAGTTTGACAAAGATTAGTTGATATATCAAACTAAATGACCAAAATTAGATATTTTTAAATCACAGGGGCAAACACAGTTATGACCCTAAACCACGAGGACTAATTATAACATTTGCCCTTAATTTTTTTGTATGAAATTGCTCCCAATCCTAATAGTAGATATACAATTAATCGCCCAACTCAATTCGGTAAGCAGCCTAACCAATTGCTTTAATACTGTTGTCAATTACCTCACGGTACTGAGACCAAAAAATTATTGTAAGAGTTTTGGCATTTCTTATGATGAGGTTATTAATGGTATATAAATTTGTCACTATGATATTGTTAGTCTATTGCAAGTTTGCAACCTACAATCATTTTCATATTAGTGTTCTATATAAGATGGCCACAATTGTTCCATATTATGTAGTAATTATTCCCATTGATCACTAAGCATTTCCCATTATCCATTTTTCAATAGTTAATTGATCACAACATATGGCTTCTTTCAGCTCAGATTATCATGATAATGGGAATCCAGAGATTCTAGTACAAGAGAATAATCCATTCATTAGGACATTGACACTCCACAAGCCACAAAAATTGAATGTTCTCTCCACTCTCATGATCTTGCAGCTGTTTGAGCTATTCCTCAACTATGAGCATGATGCCTTTGTGAAGTTAGTCATTCTCAAAAGTAGCGGAAAAGCTTTTTCTGCCGGTGGTGATATTGCAAATATAGCACATCATCTCTACAATGGCAATTTTGAGACATGCTCTCAAATTGTACAAAACTGCATACACCCTAATGTATTTCCTAGCAATAAAAACTACACCTCAGGTTTCATTTCTTAATGGAATCACTATGGGGATGGGGGCAGGTGTTTCTATACACGGTAGCTTTCGTGTAGCAACAGAGAAGACAGTTTTTGCTATGCCGGAAACAGCTATCGGATCGTTTCCTGATATTGGTTCCTCTTACTACCTTTCAAGACTTCTTGGATTCTTTGGAGAGTATCTTGGTCTTACAGGTGCCAGATTGGACGGTCCTGAAATGCTTGCTTTGGGTCTAGCAACTCACTTTGTTCCATCATCTAAATTGGCTTTGCTAGAAGAAGCCTTGGTAAGAAAACTAGACTCTTCTTCAACTAATACAAGCTCAGCTGACGATTGTGCTATTATTTCAGCTATTCTAGATGAATACTCTGAGCAACCAGCTCCAAAAACGAAGAGTGCTTACCACTATATGGATGTTATTGACAAGTGCTTTTCTCAATCAACAGTGGAAGAAATATTAAGTAGCCTGGAGAAAGAGCTTGCTACCATAATCAACCTAACTGATCACCATGAATGGTTATTGTCAGCAATTCGGTCGCTAAGACAGGCATCACCAACAAGTTTGAAGATTGCTTTAAGATCGATTCGAGGAGGAAGGCAGCTTCAAGGAGTTGGTGAGTGCATTGTTCGCGAATATAGAATTATTTATCATGTTTTGTGTGGGGAAATCAGCAATGATTTCATGGAGGGTTGCAGAGCTATACTCTTGGACAAGGATAAGAACCCAAAGTGGAAGCCTTCTAGATTAGAGCTTGTCACTGACCAGATGGTAGGCCACTACTTCTCTAGATTGCATGATGACGAAGAATTAAAGCTCCCTCAAAGATCTAAATTGTCTGCAACGGCCATTTCCAAGCTTTGAGATTGATTAAGAAAACTTTCTCTCAGTTTTCAATTTTTCACCTAGTTAATAATTTTGTTTCATAGCACTGAGCCTATGCATGTGCAGGGTAAACATTACTTTTTAGCATTTGTTTCTCCAAATACTGGGATTAATTTATAAATACAAATTTGTATTATCATACTCTGAAGTAAAGGCTTTTCTGAGAAATATATAGAAGCATAATTAGCTTTGATCTTATGTTGTGCATTATATGAATTCACATTTTCTAGTACATTATAGTTTTCCGAGTGAAAATCCATACTAGTTGATGTACGTGTCCGTCAAGAATCCAAATTCCTAGTACATCCATTTAAAATTGAGCCATAGCTAGCTGACAGCAAACTCGACCCACTAATAAAACACCAGATTTGCTGGTGTTCTATTCCTTGCAGGTTGGATGATGACGAATAATTAAAGCTCCCTCAAACATTCTATTTGCCTGTCAATGACATTTCCAAGATTTAGAAAATTATCGGTAAACTCTTCAAAGCCAGCAACTACTATAGTAAAGAAAGAAGAAACTTGGCTGGAAAGATATGAAATGTTCTAGTTATATTATCCATTCATAATGTAGACAACCTGATCGGGTTGGGATCACTAGATAATTGCCGGTTCATCTTGTACTCCTATATAATATACTAGAAAGTATCTCCTTGCTAATGTAATACTTATGCCTACAGTAATTCATCTACTCTACAAAAATCAGTTGAAGAATAATATCCTACGTATTAGTAGTACCTAAAAGGCTCGTGGTGCATTAGTACAAGTATCATGAGATTTTATGATAAATTAAGGGTAGTGCTATTCGCACACTTATTTTCTCTCTTCACACACCCTCTCTATTTATCTATTACTTTAATTATTATTATTTTTTTTTTTACAAATTACCCTAACTACCCACCCTTACAATTCTGTTTTTTTTTTCTTTTTTTCTTTTTTCTATTTTTTTCTATTTGGCAAATCAATCATTCCCAAATCCTAAACCCTTATTTTCCTGCAAACACAGAGGACTTCAAAACTCTTTGCGATTTTCTTTTTTAAGAATTCCATCAAAAACTTCTATAGCATAGTCATTCTATCTCTCTAACTTGATGCTTTGAAGTTTAATTATGGCAAAACAAGCAACTTTAGACCCAACTTTGGAAAGAAAAAAATTACATCTGATTTGCAATGGAGACATGAAAGAAAAATATAAGTTTAGTGATCATTCGAACCCCTTTGAATCCATCATTCCTGGTAAGATTCTAATTGAAATTATCTGATGTATTTCAATCCATCGCTCTCCACTAAAAGATCAATTTTCTCAATGACTTGGTGGACTAGGAGCTTTAAATTTGTGCATTTTGTTCGTCTTAGTTTGATTTTGGTATGGCTTGCTTGCTAATCATGGTTTTGACTTGAGTTGATAGATAATTTTGAAATTATTGACGCTTTGATTTCATTTTGACTTTAGTCATATCATCACTCTACAAAATGTTTTATGTCACTGTGAATGGTATTGAATCAACATTGCTTAGTCAGATGTGAGAGATTTTTGGATCTCCTTTAATTTAGGTGATATGCTTATATCTTTTTTCAGTTTTGTATAGCAATCATGATGACATACCTAAATCCTCAAACTCAATTACATCGTAATTTTTCATCTGAGCCCTAAACTTTGCCACACTAATTGCATAACTTTTGACATATTGCACTTTGTCCTGTCGATCATTTTTTTTTTTTTTAATCAGCAATGATATTCACGAGAAAAATTGATTTATTGGATAATGATGTTTAATTTCATGATTGACTTGCCAAATAGAAAAAAGAAAAAGAAACATAATTACAAGAGAGAGTAGTTATGGTAATTTGTAAAAAAAAAAAATTTGTATTAAAGTAATGAAAAAATAGAAGGGGTTGTGAATAAAATGAGTGTGCAAATAGCACCATTCTAAATTAACTTCAAAAACCAAAAACTACAATTTGCAATTATTCATATATGCAGATTTGCTCACCTAAGAAATAATTTTAAGAGACTATGAATGACAAATTCATAACTTGCTAAAGTATACGATAATACATTAAAAAAAATCATATAGACCCCATGTAATATATATATATATAACTTAATAATTCCTTAATATGTAGTGTTTATGATTCGACTATGAGGCCTTCATAAACAATGACTTAATCGTGTTTGTTTCTTCGTGAAATTGATGTCACATTGGATCTCATCTCTGACTTTTCTTAACATGCGAAGAAGTTCTGGTGTGATTTTCTCATGCTGCAACAAAAAATTATTAAATGTCATCGTGACTGCTTTGAGTGCTTCCTTTCGGGAAACGGGCTCCATAGTAAAACTATCATTTTTAACTTCATCATCTTTATCATTTTTCATGACACTCTCAGTTATATGCTCGTCGGTCAACAAAGCACATTAAACAAAATACAACAATATTTAAGAAAATAAAGAATACTTTGATAAATTATTAAGTTATTAATTTATCGATTATTTAATATTCACTAAATTAACTATATTGTATAGTCTCATATCATCACGTTAATTTAAGAGTTAAATGATTTTTGCTTGCCAAAGACTGACATTACTGATAATTTGGAAGGGATATAGGAATAAGATAAATTTATTACCTACATTCACTAACACAAAGTGATAGGAACGCAAGTAAAATTCACATTTAAAAGTTATCAAATTGAAGTAGCTAATTAAATTCTCTCATTCTTTTAGAGATTCAGTTATATGGTGAGATGAGTTTAGATTTTTAACATATGTAGAGAATCTCCTTTGTAAAGAAAACTAACTCTATTGGCTTACGAAGCTTGTTTTAAGGAGACGATTATAGATATTCTTAGTCGATACATAGTTTTTTTTTTTTTTTTTTTCTTTTATAAAGAGGATCAAAGGGTTTCACTCCTGCCCCCATGATGACTCGAACCCATGACTTCGTACATAAGTAGCGGGTGCTCTAACCACTGAGCTAACTTCGATACATAGTTATATTCACTTACATATGGCGTTTACTAGAAAATTGGCCGTGCTTTGCCACAGGTTTTGTTTTTGGAAAGAAATTAGAAGGATCAAATAAAGGGAGGCTATGGACGGGAGATCATGGCTGTATGCATATCAAACAAAGTCCATATTAATTCAAAGCCCAGACACCAAATAACAAAACTATCAAAAGATGGCAACCTATAATTAAGAAGTAATGAAAGGGTAAAAACATATTTTCATATGTATATGACAGATGCAAAATTGTGGTAGAAGACCGGAGGTAAAATCGTCAGTTCACTGTTACATGAACAGTTATGAATAATAAACTCATCTTTCATGTACAGTATAATTTTGGTACACTCACTCAATAGATATGGTCGGTTTCCTTCAAATGAAACTCATCTTATTCTTATACATTCATGCTTATATTTTGAAATTTAGTTGGATCTAACCAATAATGACAAAATGAGAAGCTCCATTGCAACTACCAAAAAGAATTTCTTGATTCGTTTTATGTAACATCTCATGCTTTGCTTGGCAACTGGTTTGGATGCATATACTGGAGAGGATGGGCGGCAAACCTATAATTCGACCAAGTACCAACTATGGTCGGTGCTCCACTAGTTTTGCGCGCACACTAACATTAATAAAATATTAGCAAAGAAAATATATTTCTACAAAAGCTGCAATAGTGGCTTACATATAATTTTCACCTAGATTCCTAAACGTGGGATGGTAGTGGTTCATTGGATAAGGAATTATATTGTCTCCACCACAGAAGGCTGTTCTAGGCTTCTAGCTACCACCAAGATATTATCCACCCAAAGAAACTTTTCTTTTGTTGGTTGATGAATACCCAAGGGAACTTGAGGCCAAGTATTGTAGTATAGCTTGAACCAGAAAATGCGATCTTTAAACAAAGATGGGGTCAATTAGATATAATGTTTCGTACAGAAGTACGTCATACCATTTTGTTTTTCGGATCACAATGACGCCCTAGTCTTTCTGAAGCAAATCCGGCCGGTAAACTTAATTTCTTAGTTTGACAGTTCATACGCTTACCAACTATTTTTCCAATGCAAGTCTCTTTCATCCATTTTCTGGAGCATTTTGTTCCGACCAACATATGAAAAAGAAACGCAATAGATGAGAAAATGCTTAGCACTCGATGGTTTAACAAAAATTTGAGAAGCAATGTTTGCTTTCACTATCCCGCACATAGAATTGGCCTTTCTTTCTGTTAACATCACCCAACTTCCGCGCAACATAGACTAATGTCATGTGTGACTTGCACTTTTACGGCGTGAAGAGAAACTTGGTTTTATTCTCAACCACGTACAAAACCTCCACTAAGGAATACTGCTGCTTTTTGTTTTGTTTTGTGCCAAGAGACTTCTCTCGTGAGTGAATAACATAATCTTGTGAGGGTTTTGAGCCTCTTAATAGGGTATCTTCAATTTTAAAATATATAGTCTTGTAGTTTTATCAGTTCAACAAACCCCAATTACATTATTCTGTTTCATAGCAAGCTAGAAGCCAAACTTCCATCCATTCAAGAATTCTACCTTCACGGGTTGTCAGGGATGTCTCCTTTTTATTGTCCCTTTTCATTTCGGACATAATATATTGATCATTCAAAACACATCTTTGGTGAATTGATTGATTGATCCAAAATTGCCTTCTTATAGAACAATTCATAATGTTTCTAACTCGGGCGAAATATAAAAGTCTGATTCTTTATCGAACATCTTGTCTTTGATCACACTTTAAAGAAAAAGAGCAAATAAAAGAAAAGATACATATACATATATATACACATTTACATTTTATCAAATATCTGGTGCATTTTGTTACCAGAAACTATCATTATTTTGCCGTGGGTTCCATAAACTAATTACTGCATCTGTTTACTCAACCTTAACGAGTCATCATGTAGCAGAAGTTTTGGCTCATATCAGATTATGAGGGGTGCAATGATTCCAATTTCAAAACCATTTTTTTCACAGATGTTAGAGAGATAGCTCCTGTGTTGGATTATTATGCTGCTGCTAAACAACTAAAGACCTGCATAATTCAACTATATTTAATTAGAAAGAGCTCTAAGGTCTAATCATAATAAGTTTAGAGAAGTGAAATTCACACTCCTCATTTTACAATTCACACTGCATGTTTTCTTAATTTTTAGTATCTTAAGTTTTGTTTTTTCAGTGTAGATTTTTTTTTTAGGGCAATGGAAGACTGATCCATTGATATTAAATCATACGACCTCACTTGGTCAAACTTGAGAGGTCCGAATACCAATCATATTACAAATCAATGCTCATATAAAAAAGACTAAAGTCCACAGCAGAAACTCCAAAAACTAAATCCTAAAGGAACTGCATAATAAAAAACATAATTTAAAAACTCTCTACCCCTACACTGCCCTAAAATGGTACCAATGTCTTGAATATCTTGACGCCTAAGACCCTTTTGGTGTATGTAGCAACATTCAACACACCCACAGCAACATTCTAGGAACATGCATGGGACTAAGAGCAGGACGGACCACCCAACGAAGGCCTAAACCCAACCTGAGAGTGAGAGAATAGGCGAATTGGGCTAACCTAGCCCCAATTCACTAAACTGCATCTCTGCAGCCCATGAAGGCAGAGGCCCAAAGACCCATTGCCTAAATCCTACATTCCCACACCCCGCCGGCCAAAACTGGAACCTCCAAGAAGCCAGTCCGCCACCACCTCATCAATCCGGTGGCCTTCCCAGGCAGGAGGCCATAGCAACCATCCCACCGCCCGCCAAACTTGATCGCTGCAACAGTCCGACCCTGCAAGCACGAACCAAAGCCTTAACAGGCAGCCCGAAAGCTAATCTCTAGCAATCTCTTACCACTCTCCTCTTCTAGACCCGAGAGCGTGCCGCCTACCTCCTCCTCGTCAACCCTAAAGCCGCCCCAGAACAATAACCGGTCTCCGACAAACCCAAAGCAAAATCCAAACCTTCAACTTTCTCTTCCGGCCAAACCGCCTCCGCAAACGCACGGAATAGATGAAGCCGCGTCCTTCTACCACTTGCAGGGCCGGAGTGCCCTGCTGCAGACGGGATTGGAGCGTCGTGAAACCTAGAAGGTTTCGCCCAGCAAAAATGGGAGCACAAATGTCGAACTTTTTTATAGTGTAGATTATAAAAATGTGATATTGAAATACTAAAAAATGTAACATAGAGTATGAAATGTAAAATACAGAGTGTGAAAATCCTTTCCCTAAGTTTACTAATCATATTACCATTAGCAAATTAGGGTTAGGATGAGGGCCACCAGTAGTCACCAGTTTGTGATCGACCCGTGAATCTGTACGTGAAGTGGGTCGTCGTCGGCAAGGCAATGCTTAGACTTGAAGAGTTCACGAGATTGGATTGTATGTGACCGTAGAGTGTGAATATAGCAAACTTCAAGAAAGTGACCGTAGAGTGTGGGAACCATCAGCTACTTTCCAACGGCAATAGTCCAAAACTTCAAAAAGAGGCAAAGATCCCTAGTTTCAACTCACAAGCTCATGAGTTTTGAATCTTTTGATGAGTCACTCTAGGAGTCATGGGTGAGATATCACTCCTTTTTTAGTTAGCTAATTTGTTTTTCTATTCTAATTTTAAATGTTACTTTGATAAGTAAAAGATGATTACAACAACAAAAAATTCTACAACTCACGGAAATGGGCAGACAATCGATCAAATGGTAATATTCATCCGAGGATAAACTAAATAAGTAATTTGTAACATTTTCTTATTTTAGTAGAAGTAATATATAACATGGTTTTTATTTATTTATTACATTAACAACTAATAATTACAATAACTAGTTTTTTGTGAGTCGAAATCACCTCTCACTTACAAATATGAGATTAAGTGTCATGTATGGCTTTCATGAAAAAAGATCTATTTGGCAATTGATAATTTGATAGCTATAATGATTAATGGTTTTTATAGTGAATGGACGGCAACAATGGTTAGATGATCTCAGTTCTCAAACATGGGTGATCACATAGATCACTAATGGAGTTTACTATTTAAACTCGAGCAAGTACTTTATCTTTTCGATAAGAACTAGAATTAATGTGTTTTTCAACTTAAATGACCAATGGGGTAAGAGTGAAATCTTTTGATCCTTTAAAAAAAAA
>LYNE01003317.1:1967-32895 GCA_001662545.1 Rosa x damascena | reverse complement strand
AATAATCCCAAACCCTAGCTCGAGAGACTAGGGACTCAAAAAACCTAGCCAAAGAACTAAAGACGAAAACCTAAAAAAACAAAAAACAAGTAAAAGATAGCAGGAGTCGATGCCGACGTCAGCCTTCATCTTCCACAACCAAAACTCCGACCCTGACCAAGAAGAACAACGCATAGTGAGGTTGGTGCCCATAATCACATAACTACAAAGCCTTGCCCAAAGGCAAGACCGCTGCCGTAGTACGAAAAACTTTTGCACATCCCCTCCAATAGCAGACCACCACACATCGCCTGAAGATACCCGAGCAATCCAACAACTGTAGACCACGGCTCTGTACACCGCCAACCACCGTGCCCACCGCTGCCAATTCCAGTATCGCCTTCGCACATTAATCCAGCCCTTGAAGATTGTCCCCAATAATCCAAATCCAGATCCACCCAAAATCGTAGAGATTGACCTAAGCTGACTCAGATACTGAAGAGCCCTCAACCATGGTCTCGCGGTCTGCCATAGAACACCAACCCACCACCACGATCTCCTTGAAGCAGCCATCGATTTCGCCTGAGAAGACAAGAGACATCGGCCCCCACTAATTATTCTCCCCTTCTATGGCAGGCTTGATAAACGTGTAAAAGTAAATACATTAATTTTGTAAATTATAATAACTTTTAATATTAATTACATTTATTGTTCTATTTGTCAACTTAGCAGAAGTTTTCTATTAATGCTAAACAGTAAATATATTAATTTTATGTAACAAATTCTATCTTTTTCAATAGAAAATCTGAAAAAGAAGAATTTTCTTTTATTATATGTAATTTGGAATAAATCATTAACGATAGCTTATAGACATTTTTTTTTCTAATTTCTTTTTAAAAAAAAATAATAAATTTCCAGAGCCCTCAAAGACAACGCTCAAGTTCCGCCAATGAATGTGTTATAACCAGCCTCATTGAGATTTAATTTTTCTAGTAGAAACGTCGACAAATAATTGGTTCATTTTACAATTAAAAATGTACAAAAACTAGTTCGTGGAGTTGAACTCAAAACTTTTCACTTAAAAAGTAAACCACTTTATGCTACTAGACCAAACGATATTGTGGCAAGCTAACTACTTTCTCCATTTTATTCATTTTTGTCTTCTGTGTGTTTTTTCCTCATTTGATATTGTGTCTTAAATCGAAATTGATTGATTCCGGATTAGTCTTTAAAAATCATCTCTTAGTAGTCTTCTAGACTTATTGCTACTTAAATTGTATATTTATTATATAAAACTTTGAAGACTAACGGGTTCGATTTTGTTACTTTTTTTTATTCAAATGAGGTAGAAATTCGATCTTGAGAATATATTTAAGAATGCAAAAGCGAATAAGAAACATTGTGAAAGAAATGTGTGTATGATTAGACTCATTGAGATGAGAAAATTGTGAAAGAAATGCGTGTATGATCAGACTCATTGTGATGGGAAAATTGTGAAGGAAATGTTTCTATATGATCAGACTCATTGGGATTTTTTTTTTTTTTTCTCAGTAGAAATGTCAATAAACAACTTCTTTATTTTATAATTGAAAATATACAATAACTAGTTCGAGTTGAACTCAAAATTTTTCACTTAAAAAGTAAGCACTAGTGATACTAGACCGAACGATATTGAGGCAAAGCTCATTATATTCATAACTAATCATAACTAAAAGGGTAATTTAAACCTATCATGATAGGATGATGTTGAAAAGACATGTGAATCTCATAATACGTGATGCGTATTTGTTGCTCCCAGTAGGATGTCATTTAAAGTAGATGTGAATGATGAACTAACTAAAGTCTTTTCGCATAACTAGGGTTACGAAAAATCATAAATGAAACGCTCTTTGGACATGGACTAGAGCAAAGTAGGAGCTTGTGGAATTGAAAGCTAGTGGGCTGGCTACTACTTTTCTGACAGTATACGATTAAGAGGGACAACAACATATACAGTACCTCCTTATCACTCTTGTGAAAGAGGACCACAAAGTTTGGGTGTTCTAGGGCAATGAGAGGGATTCAATGTACAAAAAAATTGAAAAGGGATTTCCAAAGGCTAAGCAATTTGGCTGGCTGTAGAAGAGAGGGGACCATAGACAAATTATTAATCCTATTAAATCTAAGAGGGGTTTACTCTGGTTTCATGTAATCCCCAGCTCTTAAACATGGATAAACCATTTTAAATGCTTCAGATTCAGAACTCTGTTGTCTGTATATATATATGTTATATTCATATTGTGTGTTTGAGAGAAAGACAACCAGAGCATTGACTATGTCATGGTTTAGTTAATTGGTGGAGATTTGGATTGTCAGGCTCAGGCAGGCAGCATAAACAGGTGGAATCAAAACTCAAATCACCTGGATAGTGATAACTTAAGCATTCAGGAAAAAACAAAACCAGATTGTAACCAAAAGAGACAAAACCAGACTGTAACCAAACAGATAGGTTATATAGTTAAGCAGTAAGTGGGTTGCTATTACTCCTTTCTTTCTTTTTCTTCTTCTTCTTCTTCTTTTCTTTTGATAATTAAATAGCAACGGGAAGAGTAAGACTCTGAATTAAGTAGAAACGTTGAGTATAGCTATAAAGGTTAATGTATTTAATCACTAGAGCCTGATCATAAACTTCCCGGAATAGTTGCTATATAATTCTTACTGCATTAAAGGGTTCATAGAGAAAATGACACCCAAAAGAACAAAAACAAGGTGTACTTCGTGGTGAGTCTACAGAAAACTGTTTTGTTGGTACTTTTTTTTTTTTTTTTTTGACTTTGTCAAGGGGAACCCAAAGACTTCCTAGGTCCAAGATAAACCCCTTCGGCGCATGTGAAATGCTCCAACTGTGCATTGCAGCACAGTGCCTGGCCACTTTGACAGCTTCGAGGTTCGAACCTAAGTTGGGGAGCACATCCAACTAGGCAAGAACCATTGTTGGTACTTGGTAAAGCCTATCTTTCACAGTGCTATCAATTAGATCCATTTGTACGATTAATATGGGAAGCCATGGGCTGGGTGGCCAAAACACTTTGAAAAAGTTTAAACGAAAGAATGATCTATGATCATTTCACAATAACTGATCACGTGATTAGTGTGTGAGATTCGTAAAGATATGCTACTAAATTGCGACATTTTGAAATTGCATATGTTCTTTAGGGAACACTACTGCATCCAACAATGGTTTAAAATGATCATTTCACAATAATTGATCACTTGACCATCGTGTGAGATTTGACGTAAATTATTGTATATGTATATTCGTCATTACAGAATAACACGTATGTGACAATCAAATTATACATTACATTATTGTAGGTGAGCAGCGATGGATTCAGTTGAGGTATATATGTAGATGGCAATGAGCATTATCATCGGGCCGTGATTATAGGATTACCTTGAGGAAGTCTTAATTAAGCTCTGAAAACTAGTCTGCCATCTTTCTGCTGATCGATATATCTGCAATTAAATCCTTCAGATGTGATACTAAAATTATCTAGCTGTACTATATTCAGTCAAAAGAAAATCTAAGCAAGCTATACAAAAAAATATATGCTTCATACTGACGGTATCTTATATATATTTAAATCAAGCCCACCAGGGGAAATAGTATATTCATCACAAGCCAGAATAAGGCGTTACATACATTTCTGCTGTCATTTAAGGACATAGACAGACAAGAAGATAGTGGTAGTACCTACAAGTGGCACATAGAAATAGACCCACTAATTATACATTCAAATACGTAGAGGTAGCAGAGACCCTCTTTTGGTACTACTCCAGAGGAGCTAGAGATACTTAAGAGTGCACATTGGTGCTTAGTTTCCTAATACAAGGAATTATTGTAATTTAGACAAACTAAAAAACATATGAATGGGCTTAGGGCTCAAAAACCCCGAACTAAATTAGAAAGCTCAATAGGACAGGCCTAAGAGAAAGAGGACCAAGGCCTAGCAAGATAAGGTTGACCCAAGCCCAGACCACATCTCCACCACGCCCTCAACCACCTGTACAGCGCCGGTGTTGTTCCGCCGCCTACGAGCCCCGCCACGAACCAGCACCACCAGCCTCGCCACGAGCCACCCATGAGAAAACGCCGTCGAGCTCCGCCTCGAGTCTGCGTTGCCCCGAGCCCCACGAAGTCCGCATCGCCGCCCAGACGCTCCAAACCTACACCGCTGGATCTGGAAGTCCTCCATGAGCGCACCCAACTGGATCTGCACAGAAAACGATCACAAAAGGCCCAGAGATGTTGCCCAATACTTGCCGCCAACCATCCTGCCAAAAACCTCGAGCCAAACCCCTTCTCTTAAGACCTCAACCCAAGGTAATGAAGTATTTGTCTAGCAGCCAGCATAGGGACAACGCAGCAATGCCGGCGCTACCCATGGCCACCGTCGGACAGGAAATGTTTGGAGGTGTTAGTGCTCTCCCGCGACGCTAGGGCTAAGAGAGAGAGAATACGGTAGCTTAAATATATTGAATAAATTAAAGGTTGCTTTACTTCCAAGATTTATTTCTATTTCTAAGTGTAAGACCTAATTTAGACTATCATATGGAATTTCATTAGTCACAACTCACAAGTGTGAATTACTAAAGTAACAAATATAAAAGATTACATAATATATTGCAAATTGAATTACTTGCAAATAAAGAATTGTGATTGTGCTAATTGCAAGATATGGACACCTAATCCTATGTGGATTATGCTTAGTTTACTCATATATGAATATGTAAGGTATGCTAGCAGAAGAAGTTGAATCCATGAACTACAAGGAATTCTTTCAGGGGAGGATTGGAGATTTAGAGGTCATAAACTCCTATATAAGTCCAGGTCATGTTCTCACAATAACCAAATAAATATCGGGAAAAAGTTATCATGCGAATAAGAGATTCAATGTCTAACCACCAGGAATTAGAAAGGACATACTAGGTTAGTCTCAAGACAAACAAAGATAGAAACAAAAGAAAGCAAAAAAAACATTCCTTTGCTAGCCAATCTCTATACTAATGGATTTCTCTTGAGGTGGCCAATTTTATTATAGAAAAGGCCTTGAAAACAGTTTGATCGAGTTTGTGTTTGTGTCAACCCTATGAATAAGTTAGATCCTCTAGAGGACCTTTGTGGAAAATTCAATAGTTCTTCGACTTCTCCTCTGTCACCAAATTCACAGTCACAAATCACAAATCACAAACTCGATCAGCTATTTACGAGTGTTTTTTTTTGTTTTTTTGTTTTTGTTTTTGTGATGAAGTTGGTCAGCTCAAGAGAAACCGTCATAAGTAGAGCTTGGTTATCCAAGAAAGTTTTATTTTTATTTTTTTGTCTTTTTTATTTTGAGTCTAACCTAATACATCTTGCTTCTAATTCTTGCTGGTGGTTAGACAACAGATCCCATATCTTACAAGGATTCACAAAAAAGAGAACTCCAAGTAAAGAAGAACAAAACTTATTCCTAAGCAATGGAATGAAGATTGCAGTACAGGGCATAGGACTTTTGTTATGATCTAGTTTTTTTGTTAGAGTTGCATAGTGTTTTCTATATTCTGTGAGAATGAATTTGATTTCTTGTTCCCAACTTGTTGAGAATGATTTTAGTTTTTTCACTATTTTTTTTTTTTGAATGAAGACATAGCCAATATATTGATCAAAAGTCAGAATGACCATTACATATCATTCTGCTGTCATTTAGACAGACAACAAAATGTGTCAGTACCCATTATGATACATAGAAGCAAGTCACTCATTTGACTTTTTTTTTTACATCAAAATAGCATAAATCCTCCATTAGTGCTAATCCAGAAAATTCGATAGAACCACGAAAAGTGCGTAGCTCCCTAAAATACTTAGTGAATTTATTAGAAGGAAACAAAATTACTAACATAATGCAAGCCTAAAACAACCAGGCCTAATTAACTCAGGCTCAAGAGAGCAGCCCAAGACCAATTGAGCCCATACCCTAGCAAATTGGCCTAAACCTGGCTCAAGGCTCCATCCCCGTCGCACATTCAGCCGCCTAGCGCCACCATTTAATCCCACGCTGCCACAACCTCGACTTTGCTGATCCCATATACGCAGCCAACGAAGCAACCTCAACCATCATGGGGCAAGTGCTGTTGCCACAGACCCCAGAATCAGAGCAGTCTGACCACAAACACAGAGACGTTGCACCAGAACCGCCGCTGAGACACAATCTGCCAAACTTCGAGCAACAACCATCCAAAACCGCTGCTTTTGAGCCCAAATTTTGGATCACCAATTCAGCAACAGGACAAAGACGGCAGCAAAGCTTAGAGGCCCGCCAAACATCGTGCGCCACCAGGTAAGCACAAATTTGCAAACGAAGCCGTTCTTTAGGGGGCGTGCTCGATAAAGAGATCGGCGCTTTGTGTGTGTGTGTGTGTGTGTGTGTGTGTGTATATATATATATATCAGGGGTTCTTGGTTGCGGACGTCCGTACCTAAGGATTAGGTACAAATTTCCATTTTTCCCCCCTTTCCGATCACACATTTAGATCTTAACCGTTCAGTTTTTAGGTCCTAATGTATAGATCATCTCTGCAAAATTTCAGCCAAATTGGTGATAGTTAAGGCATTCAAAACTGCAATTTACAACAATGAATGCGAACGGTTCCGGTTCGACAGATTCGGAAACGTTCGTATTCATTGTTGTAAATTGCAGTTTTGAATGCCTTAACGATCACCAATTTGGCTGAAATTTTGTAGAGATGATCTATACATTAGGACCTAAAAACTGAACGGTTAAGATCTAAATGTGTGATCGGAAAGGGGGAAAAATGGAAATCCGTACCTTTTGCTTAGATACGGACGTCCGCACCTGAGAATGGCTATATATATATATATATATATATATATATATATAAACTCTCTTTTCCCTAATAAAATTGAGTTGAAATTATTTTAAGATAATTCTTATGTTGGCATTGCTTCTCAAATCAATAGATTTGAAGTAAATTTGAAATGGGAAAGGATCACGTAAATGATTAACACGTAAAACCAGGCTTGCATGTGACTCGCCTCTGCATCGATGCGGAAAGTGGAAACACTTTTCATTTTGGAAAGTAGGAAGATTCCACACGTTGACGTTAACCTCAGGTTGAGTACTCCATCGCCTTCACTTGCCATCAGCTAAGCCCTATAAGAAACCATACAATGATCATTATATATGTTTCTAACTTTTCTGATTATTATCGATAATTTTCTTCTATCTAAAATATTCTGATCATAAACTTTTATATATATGCTTCATACTAAAGCTTGCTTGCTTGCTTAACAATTTTCAGAGAAGTACAAACTTTTATATATATTTCCTTATTCACATCGGACCCAAACTTGTATAACACTGCAATAGACAAATTCATGCAGATAATATGAGACTTAAATATCTGAACATCTGTGGCAAAAGTATACTTCTCTATACAGCCACATTTTAAGAATCTTCATGTAAATAAGATTATGATAGGTATCACATCGGATATACAATACTGACCTAAAATGCGCTAAAATACTTAAATTGGTAAGAAGTTGGCCTACAATGTATAATAAACTGGTCACTAGGCATTTAAACATCTGTGGCAAATCTATACAACCACATTTTCATGTAATTTTTGTCGGTAATTGAAGGAGTGTATATAATTTTGGATCAGATAGTTGAAGGAGAGTTTTAGATTTGGTTACCCTGAGCCTCTATCGTGATGTCTCTTTCCCTTCCTGTCAATGAACCATGATTTTGGGTGAGTAGGAAAGTTTGATTTTGGGTGAGGACCACCATTGCAGTGTCCTGGAAAGCTACAGAGATGACCCCATGCAGATGGAAACATATTATTCTAATTTCAACCGAATATAGAGATAACTTCAAACCCTAACGTACTATTGTACTGCTGGTACGTGGTTTGAAAGGGGTGGCTGATGTTCACTCAGATCGATCAGGGTCGACTTTGATCCATGGATAATTGCATGATTGGGTGCCGAGGGGATCCACACAGAAATGATGAATACCGAAGTTAGATTCAGAAGTATCCATCTGACAAAGACGAAACTATTTGGTGTCAATTAATGTCATTTGTCCACCTCCATATATTTCTCCCTCCTTTTATCAAATTCTATTCTGTTTTTGAAAATCATATAAATTGCTTCATATCCAGTATGTTCAAAACTATCCAGCATTATTAAATCTGATTTTTTATTTTTTATTATTTTTAAATTTGCTACATGTTTGTTTAATCCGGTGCACTATTTGATTGTGTAGAAGTTAATTCTACAAGTTAGGATAATCGTGGTTGAAGCTGAGCTTTTGTTGTTGATACATGCATCATCATGGGCTTAGAAACCTACTTGTATATATTAGACTTCCGCTAGCTATTGTGAGTTAGACTTCCGTTGTGGATTTTGTCTATGTGGACATTTACTTAAAAGGGTAGTAGAGATGACTTCGATCACCTATGTCCCTGTTCATTGTTAACGATACATTGATCATCGAACTGCCTATTTGGTGGATCAATTTGGTTGTCGAGATGCTTAACCGTCATTTGTAGTGGTGTACATTTGACGTCTGGTCTCGACATGGCTTTTGCTCTCCTCGGTTCCGGTCTCTAGTTATTAGTGTTTAGGGGAGACTTGTATATATCTATCCACCACGCAATGTGTTTGGAGTCTGTAATGGAGATTCGTGGTGTTTTATATATATGTAAGGGATTAGGGTTATTGTTCATTGCTTTAATGGAATAGCAATGGTTGTTAGGCCTAGAACTATTTCCAATTAAATTGTACTTAAGTCTAGGATTCGAGACCGAGGTTACAAATTTGGCTACCTCACCGTTGTTTTTGAAATTTTGAATTCCGTTCTCGGACTAACCAAGAATTTGTGCATATTGTCGTTCAGTTCATGTTTATGTTTGCAATTTTACAGCTCCGTTTTTAATTTCAATATCCTAGCTGCATGCTGATATTGTTCAACAAAAAGGCAATCTGAACTAGGGGGAAAAGGTGTCATAAATTTGGAGTAGGGCAGCTGCTTGCCTACTTGACTACTATTCCCATATTAAATATCACCGTCTTATCCGATCAGAATTGCTCTGAAGCTTCCCGCATGCACATGGCTGGCTACCCCAACTCCAGGAACTAAAATCATGTCCCTCTTACAAAAAACAATAGCATGTTCGAAATGTATGTTAGTTATCACAAAAGTCAGAAGTACTTGAAAATACATATTTCCAGAAAGAAAGAAAGAAAGCTGATCATCTTCGAATTTAAAACTTATGACAACCGCAGTATATAATCATCACAAACAAAAAAGCAGCCAAAAACACAACTTCCATGCTAACAATAATTTACGATACATTAACAAGTTCTCGTCAGAGCAGAACCAAAAGCTAAAAAACAGATTAACTTCAAGTCCCAAGGCTACCGTTACTCGCAGAATTTGATTCTCAACTTCAAAACAAATCCAAACAGAGAGAAGACGACAAGACTAATATTAATTTACGCTTAATTAATAAAGAAGATCATGAAGACTAATCAAATCTCATTGCTGAACATGGTCTTGTTCTGAACCAAAGAGTTCTTGCAATGAGCAATTGCGCCTTGAATTGCACTCTGAAGCTCCTCCATCGACGATCTGTCCACCGTCGCGTACGACGTCGTTGCTCCTGCTCTACCCACACTCGAGCCACCTGCCGGTTGACCGGTCCGGGACAGAACACCCGAGTGGCTGGGCGAGCAGCGCATCGAAGATGGGCAGCTCGAAACACAGCCTCTCCTTCTCGGATACCTCAAGTTACCCGAGAAGGAATGAGAAAACCCGCCATTAGTGCTCTCTCTATTTCTCACGCTGGCCTTGCCCGATAACTCGTGATCCGTACTACTCGCGAGTTTCTCGGATCTAATCTCGGCCGACGACGCCATCGTCATTTTCTGTTGTTTTTGGGAGAGCTTCTCGTACAGTGGCTTGACCTTCTTCATGTACTTTCTGATAACCTCCTTGGCGGTGTTGCTCGCTCGCTTGACGGAGTTAGATCCGGAGACGACGTCGTTGTGATCCGCGTCCACGACCACTCTGTGTTGTTGTTTATTCGGATCCTTCTTGAACACAGAAGAGAATCTCGACAAAGAGAAGTACTTGCTGTTCTTCTTGATCTGCGACTGGGAGCTCAAGTTATGGATTTGAAGAACATCTTGCTTGACAACAACGTCGTTGGATGAGTACTTGCTGTTGAGGCGCTTGAACTCGTCCTCCTCGGCTACGGAGCTGGGCCTGGCGGAGGAGTCGCACGAGTCACGTGAGTCGTTGGAGCTGCTGCCGGTGGAGTCACGTGAGGAGGTGGTGTCGGAGGCCGCGGAGGAGGAAGAGGAAGACGAGGAGGGTAGGAGAAGGAGAGTGCGGACCATGGAGAGGCGAGGGGAGAGATGGAGAGGGAGGAGCTGGCCCTTGTAGAAGAGCTCGTCGGCGGGGCGGCAGAGCGGGGTGGATGATTTGCGAGGCGAGCAGGAGATGGTGAACTCGAAATCCGACGAGGAAGAGGAAGAGAACGAGTGGGTTGGCGAGGGCGGGAGGGTGTGGGATTTCTGGTCTAGCTTCTTCCTCCCCATATTTTTCTTGTGTGAGTTCTTCTGCTACATAATACTCGTGTGAGTTGTAGAGTTTGGGATATAATGGTTGTGTTTGTGGTCCATTTGGTGTGTGATTATTAGTACGTTAGAGAGAGCTTTCTAATCAGTTGGTGGATCTGAGAGGTGTTGAAGGCGCACACTCACAATCCTCACATGGGATGATGGGATGAGTTTGGAGTTTGGAGTTTGGACTACTCCTCTCTCACCGTGTGGGGGAAGTGAGTATTTAGGGTTAAGGTTTAGGTGTCTCGTGCCATAAACGTGAAAGGTGGGGTAATTTAATTGCTTGACGTATTATACTATAAAAGATATCTTTGTGAATTTACGGGAAGGCGGGTGTTGTGATTAGGAAGTGTCCTGGATCATGTGACACCCTAATCATCATCATATTGTTGTGTAGCAAATTACGGGGTCGTATTCAACTTTCAATGAATTGTTATGTAATGTAATCAAAGATGCTCTAGTAATTTGTACAATACAGTGTAAACTTATAAATCACTCTAAATTTTGGAGACCCATGTTTCGTTTCAGAATTAGTCATTGTTGAAGAAATTAGGGTGCTGATGTCCTCAATGAACTCAGCGTGCACTTAGAGATTGCATACTTCAATATCGGTGAGTCGTCTTTATTTCATTTAAGAGGATAGGTATGAATATAATTGGTTCATGAATTATATTGTACAAGATTTTTTTACAACTTCTAATTTTGGAAATATTAATAATATCATGACATTTTTGTTTGTTATGCTAATAATAGTATGAGCTGGATCTTAATCTAGTCTCCTATCTTGGCTACTTTTCGGATTTTAATTTTAAAAAAGAAAAACAATCAACTCTATATTTATTTCACTAAATACATGGTAATAAGCAAATGACGTCATTTGTCATTATTTGCACGAATATAAAATGATAATATATATCTTGTTTTTCCCCTTTATAGAGATTCTGTTATTAGTGCGTTTGATCGTAAATTTTTCATCCTATATCTTGATGTAGGATGAGGCCAATTCTTAGGTGCGGGTAGCCGCACCACATGTACGGTGCGACTGCCCAATCAGTGCCCAGAAATTTTTGTCTTTGTTCTGAAATTGCCCCTGATTTTTAAATGTGAAATACCCAAAATACCCCCCTACTTGGGCACTGATTGGTCAGCCGCACCACGTGGCGGTGCGGCTGCCCCACGCAAGAATCACTCGTAGGATGATTAATCTTCTGATCAAACTGCAGATTGCAGGATGCCTTTCCCCTATATTTTATTGCATGCACTAAACCCTTAAGACCGAACTATTTGCTAATTGTTGTGTATTGTTAATAATCCAGTAGCTAGATCAAATTTGGAACGTACTTAACTTTAATAGTAAGAGCATTTCCAACAATAGAATTTACATTTTAGTTAAATTTAGCTAAAGTTAAGAAATATAACTATTGATTTAATAATGTTGCTCAAACAGTAATAGCTATTTGTAAGTGATATACTATATTTTATCGAATTGTAAATTGACATGTGGACAAAAGAGGAGAGAGATATATAACTTTTGTTTTAGCTATTCTTGATTGTCTAGCTAAATATAGCTAGTCATTTTAGCTAAAATTAAATTAAATTTAACCAGGCCCGGACATGAGATTTTGAGGCTTGAGGCGAAAAATAAAAATGGGCCTACATTTTTTATAGAAAAGAAAAGAAAAAAAAATTACCAAAAAACAATTGAAAATAAAAATAAATACATAATTGAAAGGAGATTCAAACCATGAATGCAACTTGCCAACTAAACCAATCTCATTGTTTAGGAAAAAAAAACATACATTTTATTTACTTAATAATTTTTTGAAATACCCCTAGAAAAAAAATTAGGCCCGACGAGACATTGGGCCTGAGAAGCGCGTCTCATGTCAGGTCTGGCTCTGAATTTAACTTAGCTATAGCTAGTTTGTTTGGAGTTGAGTTTTTCTTAAAAAATAGTTGTATGCTAAAAATTAAATTTAGTTATTCTGTTGGAGATGTCCTAAAACTCTGATGCCAGCCACAGTTGTCAACTTGTCATGCTTAAATTTGCAGAAAAGATAATTAATTAGCATGGTTTCGTATCAATTTGCGTTATACAATCAATCTATGCTATTTTTAAGAAATATGTAATTAAGTCACATGGGTTTTGTTAAAGAATTAATGAGGGATGTGACTTTGGAAGAACCTTAACATTTGTCATCGATATAGACAAAGTCACAGTTTCCAAAACAGGGTTTATTAACTGTAGATCGAGGAGTAATGGAACTATAATTATAAGTACAAATCGTGCATGGCGGATATAGCTTTTCGATGCATTGGAAAGCTGTAAAATAAGCTTAATATGTATCAAATTAGTGGAGATTAGAGCTATTAATTTAGAGTGCTATGCGTGAAGTAATTGATTGGTAACCAGACAATTAACATCAGATGATCATTGGGTCTTGGAAACTTTTCACCCCGATTATTTAAACTTATAGAGATTAATTTTTTTTTTCTTTTCTCAAGGGATATAAGGAGGTAACAAGAAGGCAACAAACGACTTTCTTACTCTGAATTTGAAAATTTTTCAGAAGGTAAAAAAGTATAAAATAAGTGGATAGTTCTATATATGCTAATCCTACCGAAACATTTTAACTAAAATTTTACCTTTTGAAAATGTGATTGAGTTAAGGATGATATTGGTGCATGGAACCACTTAGCAATGGGTTACAATCCCATGTTACTCAATACGACATCAGAGCAGATTCTCAGTTTTCAATTATGTCATAAACCCAGAATGTATGTAGACATGAATGATTTACATATGCTGACTGATAATTAATCCCTTAATATATAAACACGTTGTTTACTCGTCATAGAATCGTGAGATTTAGTTGTCTATGTGACTTAGGACTGTGATCGCACATAAGAGGACTTATTGAGAATAACAAAATTTACAATATACGTAACAAAATAAGACATAATTTGGCCGCCAAGATCTTGTCGATAAAACCCCACTCCTAGAATATGTAGTTAAGATGAGAAATTGAGAATGATATTAGAGTGCATAACCACTCTGGCGGCTAGCGGATTGCTAAATTATTTATTGGATCATTTCCATCGTCTAAAGTTGTTCCTGTAAGAAAACTTAATGAACCCGACATTGTGTAGAACCTAAGTATATATTCATATATGATTTAATTTTGAATTCAAATGTCAAGTATAAGTTAAGGACTTAAGAAAATCATTTTGGTTAAGAAAATCATTTTGGTCCAACTTATCACATCTGTTAGAATTTGAAATTCATAAATACAGTTATAACTCATGAGAGTTTATCTGGTTTTTTGAAAAAGCAGTTGGGATGCATTATCAGTTTCTTGATGAAAGAAACTGACAATACAATGCTTTTATATATCAGATATTTTGGTCCCTTCTGATGTACAAATCATTCTCATCAATTAGTCCCATCACTAAGAGGATGCTAAAGGTGAAATAAGGAGAAGACTAAGATGGAAAACTCAACTGTGTCAAGAAGGTCAGTTCTATCTGTTTTCTGGTGTTTATGTATTCTGTAGATACATGATTGATATAGCGACTTCAATCCCAAGCCTAAATGCAGAATCTGATGGTGCATGGTGATTTCATTTATGTTGCTTTACATATCATACAGTTTATATACTTTGCAGATACATGATATATATGATGTTTTAGTCCTATATTAGGATACGACTGGCATATCAATCCTAAATGCTAATTACGATCATTGCTGCACTCCCACATATATTTACATAGAAATGTTTGTTTACTTGTGTTCATGCTAAGATAGATTTACAGCAATAGAACGAAGCAAGTTCTAACAATTGGTATCAGAGCGATCTATACTTAGATGAATACATGTTATTGATGTTCAACCAATTTCTTTTGAAATGAATTCTGGGAATTTTTGTTCACATAATCCGCATGCAGTTATATACATATATATTGCATATCTGATGCATTTATCCACACATGCACGCTCTCATCTTTGCAAATCCTATTTGCTCTGGATTGATGTCAATGAAATTGGGTTCTCCCAAATTTATTATCCATTATCCTCATTCGTTGAGAGGAGGAGAAAATGACCAGAGATCCATTAAGGCAATCACCAACCTCTATCACTCCTGCTGATCACCAAATAGTGCCTTCTACCAAGTTGGTGTCGATCTAGGCCTTGCTTTATGAGTAGATGAGTTATATATCCAAAATAACAGTCCTTCGTTTGTTTAATTGATGAGTGGATCTTGGAGAAGCATCAATAGAATCTGGAACTACATCTTGTTAGTATCACATGCTTTTATAAATCTTGCCTTAAATTTACACTTATTCTACTGCAGATTATCTTTATCTTTTATGATTCGTGTTGCTGTTTAATAACAATCTTGTATTTGACATAGTCATTATCTTACATATGAGATTATTGTGTTGAAGGATTGCAATGATTTACGCATCCTAACTTAGGATCGGAATACTATATCAATCCTATATTTGTCATAGTCGATCTTTTGTTCATGTAAATTTGTAGACATTAGGATAGATACATTGTTGCAGTCCTAAGCTAGGATGCGACTACTACAACACTCCTAATATGCCAATTATAGTATATATGTTTACATGTGCTTATTGTGAGATATTTCATTGTAGTCATTTTGTGTAACCTCTCACAATGAAAAAGATTTTAGCCACTTTCAGATTTTCTGAAATTTCAACTCAGTCACTTACTTTTGCAAAATTGTATTGATCCATTGGGAATTTGGAGTCGGTTTCTTCTAAAGAGTTTTAGTAGACATCTTAAAGAGTCATTTGGAACTGGAATCACCCAAAACGGAATTTTCTGGGATTAGTTATGAATTTCCAAATTCATGAGTCAGTCACAGAATTTTTCTGATATCAGCTTATTAAGTTTAGCCAAAGGTAGACTCTTATAACACTTTTTATTCAATATAGGACCTCTATTTCATATGAAGATTACATTGTATTCATCTCAGTGCATATTTATGTTTTCCATATCATTTTGAAATGTTGAATAATGGATATGCATGTTTAAAGTTTCTGATATTGATCTTGAAAACTTCATATGTGGTGTGCTGCCAAAGTGGTCTCATATATGAAGATTCTAAAGGATCAAACATGCTGATGAAATATATAGTATGAATTCAGTTATATGTTGCATAATAAAGTGCTGTCAAAGTGGCCAATATATAGCAATTACACTGTATTCAGTTTCATCAGAATGAGATTATGAGACTTAAAATTAAATTTGAGTATAATTTCCAAAGAAATTTACATCAAACATTTGGTTTTATAATCTTGTATATATTATAGGTGAATGAACATTCAGAACTATTAGAGAATAGTACTCCACAAAGGATGTCAAATCTCGAAAATAGAAGAGTTCATTTTCTGCATATATACATACATATTTCAGTAAATGGCTTTCAGATTGATCATGATCACATTGTTGATATAAAGTCAATTAAATCTTCTTAGATGCTAAATGCTGTCAAAATGGCTTAGTGTAAAGGAGATTAATTGTCTTGTTTGGTTTTCAACAATAAAATCAAGTAACTTAAAATTTAATTTGATCCTTATTTCCAAAGAAGTCTGGTATCAAACATTTGGTTCTTGATTTTGTATATGATGAAAATTGAACATTCAGATATCATTAGAGATTAGTACACCCCAAAGGATGTCAAAATCTTGAAAATGGTTGAGTTCTATTTTCTAAACATATGTATTTGGTGTGAAATGAATGTTCAAATCATGAATTTTCATTTTATTTGGGACATATAGAAAATTCTAGTATTATGATAAACTAGAATGATTTTACTAATCAATTTGATATACATATAGACATTTTCCTTTGAGCATCAATCAGGTTGAACGACAGGATGACTCAAATTTCAGAAAATGGTAAAGTGACATTGAGCTGAACTTGGGAGTACAAGATTATGATCATGCGTTGAAGGAAATCCATCTGAGAGCAGCAAATAACAGCAAGGAGATGCATTAAAAATTAACGAATCCAGTTCTTCATGTTTTTGTTTTCTGGAATTCTGGGATTGCAAGTGCAGTATCTATCCTAGTTATATTTGCACAGAAATATTAGTGTTCATGTATAGCTTGAAAGAACAAGGCAATATTAGGGGAGTTCATCAAGGAAAGAAAAGGTACACGTTTGGAAGGGTCCAAAGTTTGAGTAAGAAGAGCACTAGAGGTCTAGAGTAACTAAAAGGATGATGGAGGACTTATGAACCTTATTTTGTGGGAAATCTAGAAGTTGAGAGTTCTAGATTTCAGTTTCTGACTCCTCCTTCTTCAGGCATCAATCATGCGTTGATAATTTCCTAGACATAAATCTTCTTATGGTGCTCTTGTTCAGTATGTTTATGAAGTCATCAAAATGAGTTCATGTTCCAGCAAGTTATCTAGGCTTAGCAAATTAATAGTCTCGACAATTTTCATTGGTGGTGTTGGTTTTCTCTACTTGTTCTTGGGAGCTTGGATTTAGAATAGAAGTGGGGAATACACATACTATTTTGGCTTTGAATTGGTGGTTATTTGGTCCTTTTCAAGACTTCACATAGTTGTCTTTGGAGCCTAACTCTAAGCATAAGAGTGAAGCAATTTTCAAGACAACCATCAAGACTGTTGTTGGTGGAACCACTGATGGGAAAAGATAATTATATCAACAGATATGCTGGAAGATTCTCATGTTGATCTCCCAAAGAAACAGGGAAGAAGGGGCAATCATCTCTTCGTTTTGATAATCTTAGAGAGGAGGCATGCCACAACTATATTGCTGAGGCAGTAGAAAATGTCACCAAGACTTTTACTAACCCTGCCACCAGCCAACCTAATGTTGCAAGATTAATACTGATAGGATCAGCGGACTTCAAAACTGTGCTTGGTGGGTCAGAAAAATTCGATCAATGTCTGTATGCCAAAATAATAAATGTGGTGAGTATTTGCTGTGGAGGAGAGAATGGTTTTGATCAGGCTATTGACTTGTCATAGAAGATTCTATCCAGTGTGAAATTTGGGCAAGAGAAACACTCGATGGAAAAATACTTTGAAGAGATTAGATTGGATATAGGGAAGTAGAAAAGCAAGAACCAGAAGGTGAATGCACTGAAGAATAATAAGGTTTTGAGCAAACCTTCTCATCTAAATTCTTCTTTTTTGTACATGTTGTATCTTTGGCAGAGAACATGGATGGTAAAAGACCCTTATTAGATGAAAATTCTATAAGAGATATTCCATGAAGAGGATCAAGTTGGATCAAACTACTCCTAGGCTGATGATAGTTTGGTGGAGGATATTACAGCAGCAAATGGTTCATAAATGGATGCAGAATAAACACAAGTAGCTAATGATACGGAGAAATGATCATACGACCCCATTTAGCAAAGCTGGATTGCTAAGTTAAAAGTCATTTTGGTGGTTAAATTCATTGATAAAAAAGGGAGGAAGAAAGCTATGAAGGATCAATTAATGCTGAAGCTGTGCTGACAAGAAGATCTCAAGGGTGAAAGGATATTTGATGGAGGCATAAACAACTCATATAGAAATAGAGCCTTTAGGCATATTGGATGTTATTGCTGGGCTTATTCCGTATCCTCATCACAAGTAGCTAGTGAAATGAAGAAGCATATCAGTTCCAGATTAGGATTGCAGCAATATATCAATTCTAGCACAGGACTGCAGTAATACATCAGTCCTAGACAATGGAGAAAAATTTAAGTATGCAATGCAGTCTATGAATAATGAAAAATGCAGAAATTTAAATGCTGTAGCTTGAAGTTTTTGTGGAAGATCGATGATCACTAAGTTTGGTTCTCCGAAAACAATTTGGATGATTGTATATCTCTAAAGACCCATGGGAGAAACTTCATTTTTTGATCATGAATGTTGATGGTATGTTGTTTTCTAGCAACAACATTTGGTTTTTGAAGGAAACAAAAGGAGAGTCAACAATGTCTAAAGCAGATTAGTTTCATGAAGACTAGTGCCCCAAGAATGCTTTTCTGAAGAAAAGCATGGAAAATATAACTTATACAAGGTCAGTTGGATGTTTATCATTCTTACTTATCATTGTATAGAGTTGTTTTCATTATTTTAGACTAAATTGATCAATAAAGTTCACCAACATTTATGGAATTTCACCTTATTATCTTTCTGCATTCTCAAGTTGTACAAATTCAGCAAGCTATCAATGAATAGCAAATCTTGCAGATTGACAATATTAAGTAGTGTGAAATATATGGTTGCCAATTCTATGTTATTAGAAATTTTGGCAGGACAACATATGCTTATATTATGAACGATCGTTATGGATTATGGATTAGGCATATGTTATGTTACTGTATTTTGAGGTAATTCATGTGATTATGTATGTTGCATTGTGATCTTGGAATGCTGATGCTTTTCTAATTCATCATGATATTCTTTGATTCCTTGTAGTTGACCATAATTGACAGAATTTTGAAACAGATTGTTTGATGTGAGTTGAATTCAAAGTGCGCACACTTTAGTATCTAAATCATATATACTTCAGTTTCTAAAAAATGTCAAGTTCAGTGGGAGATTGTAAGAAAACTTAATGAACCCGACATTGTGTAGAACCTAAGTATATATTCATGTATGATTTAGTTTTGAATTCAAATGTCAAGTATAAGTTAAGGACTTAAGAAAATCATTTTGGTCCAACTTATCACATCTGTTAGAATTTGAAATTCATAAATACAGTTATGACTCATGAGAGTTTATATGGTTTTTTGAAAAAGCAGTTGGGATGCATTGTCAGTTTCTTGATGGAAGAAACTGACAATACAATGCTTTTATATATCAGATATTTTGGTCCCTTCTGATGTACAAATCATTCTCATCAATTAGTCCCATCACTAAGAGGATGCTAAAGGTGAAATCAGGAGAAGACTAAGATGGAAAACTCAACTGTGTCAAGAAGGTCAGTTCTATCTGTTTTCTGGTGTTTATGTATTCTGCAGATACATGATTGATATAGCGACTTCAATCCCAAGCCTAAATGCAGAATCTGATGGTGCATGGTGATTTCATTTATGTTGCTTTACATATCATACAGTTTATATACTTTGCAGATACATGATATATATGATGTTTCAGTCCTATATTAGGATACGACTGGCATATCACTCCTAAATGCTTATTACGGTCATTGCTGCACTCCCACATATATTTACATAGAAATGTTTGTTTACTTGTGTTCATGCTAAGATAGATTTACATCAATAGAACGAAGCAAGTTCTAACAGTTCCACAGACAAAATGAATCTTATTGTTTATGAGAGTGTCTCTGCATGCCTCACTTCTTACTTAACTGTCATTTTAGAAAATGGCACTATCCAATTATTTGACATGGAATCACTAGCATTAGTAATCTTCATTTCTTTGGTGTTTTAGTTATTAGATCGTTGCTTTATTTTTTTAAGTGGGTAGTTTTCTATAACACGTTCGTTCTGATTAATTTGTATCTAGGGATTACTAGTATTTTAATGTTCCATAGCTTCTTCTTTTCTTGTTAGAGTACAATTGCTATGCTCCCTTTGATGTACTAAATTTTCTGTGCCTCGGCATAATCGCCTAACTACACATAGCGAGATCATCTATGTTTGTTGGGCTAGGCCTATAATACCCACTGGCGTATCAACATATGATAAGAATCAAGATGTATCCAGCCAGATCCCATCACCTACTACGTCGGCCAGAAACAGAACCCCATTTAACGTTATGAAAGAAAATGTTGTAACTTCTTGTCTATCTGTACATGGTAGCAGAAATATATGTAATGGTCATTCTGATCTTACCTTTATATTAATGAAAATCTCTATGATGCTTTTACTCAAAAAAAAAAAAAATTGTAATATTTTTTCCTTCTTTCTTTTACATTGAAGAGAATCGATTTTCTAATTTAAGGTGTAGGGTTTAACTCAATTTTTTTTTCACCCTCCTTTATCACTTAGGCTTACCCTATCATTTGATTTACGGAATTGAGGTTAAAGCTTGAGAAAGAGAAATTGAATTCTTTCATGTGTTTGATAAGCACAAAATTGAGAATTAGTTTCTTACAGTATGGGCTTACAGCATACCTTCCAAATTCTAAAAAAAAAAACAGAGCTAAACTCTCCAGTACACCGATGAGGCTACAGATAACCATAAATCGGCAACTTGCCACAGTATGTTTCAAACCAATACCGGCCTACCAACTGAGTCGTGGCTTAGACCCAAGAAGGAAGAATGTGCACCAATCATCTCCATCTCTCAACTAGGGAATACAAGTGATAGGATTTGATTTAAAAATCGACATCATACTAGGCATTGGTGTTAAGAAACATTAGAAGCACAGCAAGACCAAGGAAGGGTCGAACATAAACAACAAAGAAAACTAAACAAAATAGGGAAAAAAAAAACTAACATAAACGAAATGCTTCTGCCAAGCTCAAACCAAAAGTGGGCTAGAGCTAAGCCGATTCCAGAAAACAAGCCCAACATGGAGTCTAGATCTAAAATCATCTCAAACCCAACCCAAATCTTAGCTTGAAACCAAAACAATCTTTGTTGCAATCCAGATCTCCCATCACTCCTTTTGCCTTTGCTGCTAACAATCTGGTTGTCGATCAAGAATCGACCTCGCCGCTGAAGGACAACAACTAGACCCACGACCCCTCTTCTTCAAGCAAGCACCAAACCCTTGGGACAAGCACGTCGACACAGATAGAGATCCAACAAAAAAGGATCTCAGATCTGTACAACGACCTCCCAGATTGCCCGATCCGATATCTGTTACAACCCCCAAAACACCCCCCACCCCCTCTACCGTCATCAGATATGAGTCTTTTGAACCCTCTCAACCTTTTCTCGTCTTTTTTTCGACAAGAAACCCTTATTTTAAAAATGGGTTGTGGTTGGCTTTTGGACTTTTGGATTGGCTATGGTCTAGGCCATTCCATTGAGTCTTGTTTCTTAGTCAGAGGTTTTTCCATTTATGCTTTTGAGACTTTTGCTAAGGGGACTGTTGGGCTAAAACAAGTTGACTTTTCCTAGAATAATTGTTTGGACACCCCAAATCAGTGTTGCTCGACGTCAAGCATAGCTACCTCTTTTTTAACCATAGTTTTAGAGTTGGCTTTGGCAAATAACAATGGGAGAATTGTTGTTTCTCGAGTGAAAAAGTAGTGTGGAAGACTTTTGGGATTGAGAATAAACAAAAGGATGATAAAGTATCTGCCGAAATCATTAGTTCATTACTCAACGCCCTAACGTTAGAAGCATGTTGTCATGGATGAAGGGTCTGCGACCTCTTTTGTTTAAGGGAGACGCACTAATCAACAAGGTGAAATTTGAGCTTATTTTTGAGATGTTCAATCTAGTGTTTTCTATATGAGCCTCAAATATATGAGATTGCTCAATAGGTAACGAGTTTTTATCAGTCCCACAAAACGGATTGTTATATTATTATCTCGTTAAACTAAATTGACTCATTTTTCCTATAAAAAAAAAACAAATATCATCTTGTTTTAGAGAAACGGGAATTGAGAGAAAATTGTTGTGTGTTCTCATTGATAATAGGGGCCTCTTTATATAGAGGATTACAATGCATAGAATCCAAATCATACAAAGAAATGTAATCATACATTGAATAGGAATATCTAGATCTTTCTAATTAAACCCTATTACCACTAGATCAAGTAACCTAGGGTTTGGGCCAGACACACAAATAGGGATTTACTTGAATACTCCCCCTTGTGTCGCCCAAACGCGGTGCTTCTCTCGTTGCCTCATTAAAAACCTTGCCGAGTAACAAAAACCCTGTGGGACAAAAATAACCTCGGTCGAAGGGGAAAAAGAGCACAACACACCCTTCACGTTTTGAGACCCTACATGTAGACATCTCCCCCTAATGTCTGCATCTCCCCCTGATGACTAATGTCATAGGAGTTCGGATAACTTCCGCAAAAGATGCTACCAACATGTTTCTCAAAAGTGGAATTTAGGCAATGACTTAGTGAGCAAGCCTGCCACACTATCCTCAGATCGAACCTAGTTCACTTTGATTTTGAGGAGAGTCTGTTGTTGTTGATTATCCTTGGTGTTGTTGCTTTTGATGTAGCCTTGCTTCATTTGTTAAAAAACAAGCAGCATTATCCTAAATGCTCGTAGGCATATCTGTGGTAGACTTCAAACTACAATTGTTCAAACATGCGTAATTATGGATCCAATCCATATACATTCACGAACCATTTCGTGAAGAGCAATAATCTCTACATTGTTCGAAGATATAGCGACTAGAATCTATTCTGTAGACTTCCAAGATATCGCGGTCTTACCCATGGTGAACACTTAACCAGTTTGGGAATGACCTTTGTGTGGGTTAGAGAGAGACCCAACATCAGCAAAACCTTCCAAAACACATGTCGTTTTGGGACGGAGATGGAGGACGCAGGCCAGTGTGGGCGGTGTTCCTGGTATGTGATGGGTCTGAATCCATCATCTCTCTGTAGGGATAGAATAAACTCATATCAATCGTACATCTCAAGTACCGAAAGATATCTTTTACACCAATTCAATGGTGTCGCGTTGGTGCAAAGCTATACCTTAGCTAACAAGTTCATAACATATGAGATGTCCGGTCTTGTGCATTGAGCTAAGTACAATAATGCGCCTATTGTACTTATGTAGGGCACTTCCGCCTTTAGCACATCTTCGCCATCATCCTTCGGACGAAGAGGATCCTTTTCAGGATCAAGACTACGGAAGATCATGGGGGTGCTTGAAGGCTTGACCTTGTCAAAATGTCTAAGCATCTATCAACACGATGCTCAAGTTCCAAACCGAGACATAATCGTGTTCTCCCAAAATCCTTCATCTCAAACTCGGATTTCAAGTGATCAGCTGTTTCCCTTAACTCTTTAAGGGCTTCTAATGAAGATCATGTCAAACATGAATCGCGATAGAATCCGAAACTTATTATGAAAACGCGCGGGCATATCCCTTCCCAATCAAGTAGTCACTTTAGTGAGCGTTTCAACCTTATTGTAAACGCGCTCCGTGGTCTAGAGCTACTTGACTTGGGTAAATGGAGTTCACCATGAACTTTCATGTATATTCTGTATCTATATCCCCATAGAGATACGTAATGACCACATTTGTAAGCTGCATGTTCAGTTATTTGAAAACAACCAAACTGACAAGGTAGTGGAGTGCAATGACATCCATTACGAGAGAATATGTCTCATCATAGTCGATTCCAGGGCGTTTTGTGAGAAGCCTTGGCCATAAGGCGAGTGTGATGCCCCGGAAATTCATATTTATTTTCCGAGGATTTTCCGGAATTTAAGTAGTGGTTATTGTACGATTTCGTGGCTCGTGGATGGAGCAGAAGTGTTGCGGGCGAATAATCATTCAGGAAGCGTCATTTAGGGGGGGCGCAAGGGTTGACTTTTTATTCATTAGGATTCTCCAAAAATTCCTTCACAAAAGTCGTAGAGCGTGTCGATACGAGTTCGTGAATATGTGGAACGCGGGAATCGGAGTTCGTATGAGAAAGTTATGGCCATTGGAAGAAGTTTCCATTTTGGTATAAATAGAAGTTTCCCGAGTGGGAAATTTACTATTTCCATTTGGTTTCCATTTCCGGAAACTGATATTTCTCTCTCTCTTCTCTCTTGGCTGCACCTTCAGAATCAAAAATATCCGGCTGCCCTGACCCGGATCCGGACGATCCGACCCGACTTGCAGCTCCGGCGATCTCTGGCCGTGAAACTTGGTCAGCTGGTTCGTCTCCTCCGTCTGGTCGTCTCTGTGGTATCCTCTAGTGGCGATATCCACCGTGTACAGCGCAGCAAGGCGGCGCAGTTTGGTGTTTTCGGACCCGACCAGAAAACGTAGCTCCGGCGACGGCACGGCTTCAAGTTTCCTTCCTTGGCTTCGTGGGAGCCCTCTGAATCTATCTATGGTGTTTTTTTGGATCGATTTACGTGGAAATCGGTTCAACTCGGATTGAGCAAAATTCAAAGCTTGTGAGGTAGTTTTCGACCCTTTATGCTTGTTTTCTGACTTCGAGCTAGTTATGAAAATTCACAAGCATGCTTAGATGAACAGCTTTGATGTTGGGAGTTTTGTGAAATATTGAGTTTTGGCCTATGGCGGCGTTCTGGTGGCGTTCCGGTCATGTAAGGAACTGTTTTTGGTATTATATATATTCTACTCGTTGATACGAGAGTTTCGATATATAGTATGAAAATTTTGGAGTTCGTATGGATTTGTTATGATTTTTACCGTTTCATTCTGATGGAATTTATTCAATCCGTGAGGATTGGATTCGAGCTTCCGATCAACTTGTGGTTTGGACATATCGATCGTGGAAGTATTCCGGAGACTTTGGGAGGTCTCGGATGTGGTTTTGCCTCAATTGGTGTCACTTTGGGGATTTTAGTTCAAAACAGGGGTTTTAGACTTAAATCGTTTGTGAATTGTTAATAAGTCGAGACCTTATGTGTTTAGGTACTTGACAGGCTTGTGTTGAGCGGATTGCAGCGATTTGTGCTTGTCTTGGTTAGTGTGTGAAGACGCAGCGGGATTCAGAGGTGAGTAAATCTCACGATATTCGTTATGAGCCTAGTTACCATATTGTCTTGGAGTTATGGGATTAATTGTGACTAAAGTGGTATTAGTGGCATTCCTGAGTGGATGACCATGTATATATATATTTGCGTGATATATATATGTATTGGTGGAATCTGTGTGATGAGTTGGATGATTACTATTTGTGTGATGATTGGTGAAATTGTGTATTGAGTTGTGATTGTAGAATATCATGTGTTGAGATACCATGGGTCTAATATGACTGTCTTAATTGAGATTTAAGATATGGTAAAGCTTGTGTATGAATATCTGTGTGATGAATCGATGACATTAGCGTGATGAATCTTTGTGATGATTATCATGTAAAGTTGTGTAGGGATATCTGTGTGAAAAATCGATGAAGTCTGTGTGATGATTCCTATCTGTGTGATGATCAGCAATGAGTCTTTGTGATGATTGCTATCTGGGTGATGATCAGTTGGATGATTGTTATCTGTGTGATGACCGACAATATCTGTGTGATGATCGCTATCTGTGTGATGACCGGCGATATCTGTGTGATGATCACTATCTGTGTGATGATCGGCGATATCTGTGTGATGTGTTTGTGTGATGATCACTATCCGTGTGATGATCGGTGATATCTGTGTGATGATCGCTATTCGTGTGATGACCGGCGATATCTGTGTGATGATTAGTTGGATGATCGCTATCTGTGTGAAGATCAGTAGGATGATGGCTATCTGTGTGATGACCGATGAAATCTGTGTGATGATCAGTGTGATGGCAGCTCGGTAGTGGAGTTGAATTGTTATTAACTTAACAAAGATCGAGAGGACTGCTGTGATAGTCAGAGCTACCTATGGATGTCAGAGTGTGGGGTTATGATGATTACTATGACTTGTTTTGCTTGTTTTGAATTGTGATTGCCTTGTTTTCTTCTTGATTTTATTGATTGATGATTGATTTATCTTGAAGACCATAGTGGTGACGATTGTGCTCTGTGTGAGGATAGGAAGGTGATTCATTGTTTTCACCTTGATGTCATGTTGATGACAAAGGCTTTCGGTGGGAAGGAAATGAGTGTGATCCTTGTGACTCACCGTTGTGCGTCAAGGGATTTCCAAACATTACCTGAGGAGGTTTTGTTTGACGGGAAATTTGTGTAATGGGATGCTAGGTTGAGAATCTGAGCATGTAGTTTAGTCACGAGTTGATCTACGTAAGCATATTATGGAAGATTTTGAAACAGATGGTTGTAGTTGTGAGTTATGTGCTTATCGTGATTAGGTTGAGGTGATTTAAGAATGTGTTTCTGTTTTGTGGTTTTGAGTTTACTCATACGAGCTTGCAAAAGCTTACCGGGTTTGTTGTGTGGCAACCCGGTGCACCATTCAAACGGTGTAGGGGTTAATCTTGCAGGTCAGGGTAATCGTGGCTGAACCTGAGGTGGCGTGCTGGCAGCATTACGGTAGGCAGCCAATTTTGTGACTTTACCGTTATAAAGACTTCCGCTTGTAGTGAGCTCTGAGGAGCATTTACGTTTTATCTTGTTGTTGACAATTTAATTCGTAAGCTTATGTAATATATGACTCTGTGGTGTGGGTCAATATTGACATAGTAGGTTCAGGGCATCAATATGTGTGTAGTTTAAAGGGAAAAAGTTTCCAGGTATTTGATATTGATGACTGAACGTTCACGCATGTATAATTATGAGATTATATATCGATTTTTATTTGTGTTAAAAATCAGGGGCGTGATAGCGAGATTGCCATCTCTTTTTCTCATCACGGTTTCTAATGAAGACCCATTAGTCAATAGGTTTTATGTTAGGAGGTGTTGACATCACTAGCTCAAAAACCTTCCTCTTCGTTAGAGAATCCATCTTAACCTTGATCATAACTTTCCATTTAGGCCATATTTCTCTACATTGGCATTCATTCATCAACGGAGCGTGGTTCGATATCATCTGACTCAACAAACTTATGCACAACTACATCATCAATTATGATGAAGTTTCTATCCCATGTCTCATGTACACTAGTGTAATTTTCATAGAGCTCTATATTCTCAGGAATAGGTTCTGACGTTGAGGCGTCCCCCAACGATAACCATAATCCGGAAGATTCTCATGAGACGGATTTTGAGTGTCGATGATCAAAGGATTGGAGTGTGCCAAAGTATCATTCGAACCCACGGGCCTCCCATGCATCCTAGCTGGAGCCATGACCTATAACGCCAGAGTACCACTCTCTTTGGCGTTGGCGCCGTGCCCTTCCTCCGTGTAGGGTGGCGCTACATCCTCTCGTAGGGACGTTCTTCCTTGCAGGCATATTTGCAGCAGATGTGTGATCTCATCACTTTAGCAGGGATCGAGATGAGACATAGTGGTGACAGGCCACGACAATTCCTGTTGTTCCTGCTGAACATTCGTGTTCTTATCTCCTCCTAACAACGGGAAGACTATCTCATCAAAGTGACATCCGCAAATCTAGCGGTAAGGAGATCGCCTAGCAAGGACATTAAGTAGCGGACGATTGTTGGAGTCTCAAATCCAACGTAGTTGCCTATTCGTCTGTAAGGACCCATTACAGGGCGCTGTGGCGGTGCAATTGACACATAAATGACACACTCAAATATGCGTAAGTACGATACTTGTACCCAGTCACTAGCTATAACGCAGAGGTAGATTGAGTAGCAGTGGGTCGTAGACGAATTAGCATCGCTGCATGTGATATTGCATCACCCCAAGCGGATATAAGGAGATTGGTGCGCATTACCAATGTCCTGACTACCATCGTAGTCATTTCCGCGAGACCATTTGGGTGTGTAAATGGGAATATGATGTCCAACATCATTCCCATTACAATAACCATTGAAAGTCTTCGATGTAAACTCTCTAGCATAGTCAAATCCTATTGACTGAATAGGATGATTCGAGGAGTGAGCCCATTGTCATATGATATGTGCTAGGAGTGTAGCATAAGCACCATTACAAGTGGACAATGGCACAACACGTGACCAGCGTGTTTGCGTGTCAACTAACATCATGAGATATTTAAACGTCCGCAAGTTGGTTGAACTAGTCCACAGAATCCCCACGGATTCTATGTAAGAACAGAATGAGTATGTTCATTTCCTTTGCATAGGACGGTCTCAGTCCTAATTTCCTTAAGGAACGGGCTTTGTAAATTGAGCGATAGACCTTAGAAGCAACCAATGAGGATTGTGGTTGGGCCTGAGCGTTTGAAACGCTATTGGAAGCAAAGTTGGTGATTGCAGCATCACCTGGGGCGTCATCACCATGATGAACGCCATCCATGGCGTCATGGATAGGGACTGTGCCAACCCTAGGCTGGTGGTGGACAGCGGCGGTGCCAGAGGCAGTGACGGCGGTCACACTTAGTCCATGAATCAACTTTTGATTCATGCTTCGTTTCACTCTAGAGAAAGGATGTCCATGTGAAGTCTTTAGTAGACGGATCATCATATCATGACTATGATGACCTATCCTGTCGTGACAAAGCCAATATGTGTCTAAATCCAAGAGATCATCTCTCATAACTTTATGGGATTTAATAGCTCGAATAGTGACATAGTGTCCACTAGAGAGACACATAAACTTCTCTAAGATGCGCCTTTGTTTGCAATCGTTAGAGGTATTGCAAAGGAACTCATTGCCGTTCTCTACATGCGTTTTTGCATGGAATCCGTTGACTATTCATAGATGCGATTTGCCCTAGGAGCGTAGAGAGTTTTTGTGACAGTAATCAAGATGCCATTTGGCAAGGGGAACTTGAGCTATTCCATGTCCTTGAATTAATATTGATGACCCAGCCATCGTAGTCACAAAAGTAATATGCTCAGAATCAAAATGGAGTCATAATGAAAAAGACTCAAAATTTTATTCATAAGCCAATGGAGTACATCATTGTCTCTTAACCATTAGGAGAATCTAATCCAAATGCTAGCTAATGCAAAACAAAGGCAGTCGTTTGACTTCTTTCGGTAACTCCAAAATAAATATGACCAGGTGAGTAGAGAGATGTCAGTGGAACAAAGCTCACTTAAGTACCACTTATCTCAAAACCTTCCTGGACATCATACTCATTTTGAATGAGCCTATGTGAAGAAAAACTAAACCAATGGCATTTACTACAAAGTATATGGCAATTGCCTATTACATCTCTTGGAAAAATAAAGACTTAAACAGAATTGGCGATCTATCGATCCCAGCCAGATTTGTAGTCTTCAACCCTTTACTCTAGATCATCTTCATGATTTTCTTGTTCCACATAGTGAGCTTCTCTTACTTCACAATATGCTTTGTAGGCGGTGACAATTTCTTCACGAGCTCTACAAATCTGTGTCCAATAACCGGATACTCCACATCGAGAACATACATCTCTTCGCTCAGACTCCATTGATTGAGGCACTTTAAAAGCGTCATTTAGATGGCTCCTAGTGTTGGTGGCGCCACCAACATGGCCAGAGGCGTTGCCTCCCTCTCTCTTTCCACGTTGACCTCTTCGATTCCGTGTTGGCCTATTTTGGCGGTTACCTTTCCAAGTAGAGCGATTATATGGACCAGAACATCCAGAAGTATCCCTAAGATTAGGGTTTTGCTCTTGGTGCCCTCTCTTAGGGGCGCGACTATAATTGGATTCCGGAATAAGCTCTGTTTCTAAGGATCTCGAATTATAGTTCTTCACAAGGATGTTGTCATGCTTTTCAGCGACATTCATAGCTCCAATAAGCTCATGAAACCTTGTGATCTGTCCTGCAGTAACATCGATTCGATAGTTCTTAGCAACCATCAATGCAGAGTCGGGGAAGGTAGAAAGAGTCTTCTCAATCAACATCGCATTTGTGATCTCTTTACCACAGAATTCCATTAAGGATTTAATGCGAAGTGCTTCTGAGTTGTAGTCAAGAACTAACTTGAAATCACAGAAGCGGAGGCTATGCCATCTCACTTCTAGGTCAGGAAGCAGGGAGTCACGGACGTTCCCAAATCTTTCTTCGAGTGAGACCCACAGCCTTCTGGGGTCTTCTTCATTCATACACTAGTACTGGAGCGAATCATCCATATGCCGAGTCATTAGGATGATGGCTTTCGCCTTATTTGCCTCTAAGGCTGCTCTATTTGCTTCCAAAGCTTGAGTTTGCTCAACAGTTAGCACGTCCCGGCTAGGCTAGAGAATCGTATCCAGGATTCCATCGGCCTTGAGATGCTGGCGTACATCACTAACCTACCTGTGATATCCAGAGCCAGTTGTTCCCAACGGAGCAAAGTCCAGTTTGTTCAGGTTACTCATCCTGAAAGAGAACAAGAAATTAGGGTTAGTTTCAGAGCGTTAAAAGGCTACCACGAAAAAATATAAAATTTATGAGCGTAGTTGCTCCCAAGAAATTATGAATTTCTGAGCGTAATCGCTTCCAAGAAATTAAGAATTTCTAAGCGTAATCGCTTCCAAGAAATTCAATTCCAAGAGGTATTGGATTAAATCGAAACAATGACGTAAGTGGTCGATTATAAATTCTCTACAAACTCTAAGTTTGGAGGACTCTACAAGCTCCAAGCTTGGAGTGAGCACGAACCCCCACAGTTCGACTTTTGGTCTCCCCTATGATGAAGAAAAG
>LYNE01003316.1:31772-42724 GCA_001662545.1 Rosa x damascena | reverse complement strand
TGTTAGATTGGGTAAACGAGGTTAAAAAACTCTTGGTGGAGTAAGTGGGCAATTTTTTGCCCAAAATTGGGTAAGTGGTCACAGCCCCAAACCCTAAAATAAAATATCCAAAACATCTCATACTACCCCCTGCATGGGCCATAATTGATTGGACTTATCAGCCACGTGACATGTTTGCCCTACTTAAGATTCTCATAATAACCAAAAACAAAAATCAGTTAGCCCTTTGAGTTGGGAGAATAATTAATTATTCCTAGTGATAATTAATGAGATGATCCCTAATGGCACCTAACTTGACAAGGAATCAATCGTGCCATACGAATGGCGGGAAGAAAATAAAGGTGGCAAGAAATCAAGCATATGAATCGTGCGAAGAAATTAGTGAACACTTTGGCAGTTAGTTTTAGTTGCGGGCTGTTGTAACTGAGGTTACTTTCTCCTAATGAAATTTTCTGTGCCGGTCTTTATTGCACCTGTTCCACCATGCATGCTCTGTTTTTTTTTTCCTTTCTCGTCAAAGCACCTTGTATGTAAGATGTTTACAACTGTTTAACTTAAGGAAGATGGCTAATTAGTTTGCTTGAGCTGAAAAAATAATTGCTTAGCTTAATTTAGAAAGAAGGGCTGAAGTGCTTGAAGAAAAAAAGAAATGAGAATATTATTATTGAAGCCTTTCAAGAAAAAAGAAAAGGTGAAAGCCGAAGCATGCATGAAGCTTAAGAAGAAAAAAGAGATCGAATGGAATGTTGAAGCTGATCATGGAACAAAAGAGTATGCGACGGATGAAACATCATGCTTGAATCCTAGCCTGAAGGCTATTTACCAAAAAATTTAGTGTCGGGTATCTTAGGCCATCTCCAACTCAAAGGGCTAAAAATAGTCCTGGGGTTAAATTTTAGCCCTGAATTCTGTACTATTCATTGATCTAACAGCTTCCGTCTCCAACCCAAAGGGCTAAATTATAGCCCTAAAATATATTCTAACATTTAGGATATGTTATATATATGTTCTTATTTTTTAAAGTCAATTGATTTATAGTAATTGAAATAATTTTTATGATAAAATTAAATTTTTTTGGTTGTATTTTTTTTAAAAAGATATTTAAAAATATCTTTAGCTAATTTTGAAATTGAATAAAACTGGAATCATATTTGTAATATTTATTTTATTCATGATAAAAGCATTTAAAAAGGGACACAACAAAGTAAGAAAATGCAAACACTTGTCAGTGACAACCTTGACAATTATTAAAATCACAAATTGAAAGCTTTGAAAACTCTAACCAACGGCTAACAAAATAAAAAAATAAAAAAAAACCCTAACCAAAGGCCAAAAAAAGAAAAAAAAATCTCAACGGCTAGCTAACGTCAGCAACTAGCTGTTGCTGATGTCATGCTTCCGTCAGCCTCCACTAATTGATGTGGGCCACCACTATTCTGATTCATTTTTTCCAAAGGCCAAAGTGTTATTCCTAGGGCTAAAAATAGCACTTTAACCTCACGTTTGGCACTCAAATTTGGCCTTTTGGCCCTTAAGATCATGGGTTGGAGTCCAAATGGGCTAAAATTTAGCCCTTTAGTACTTTAAGATCATGGGTTGGAGGTGGCCTTATAATAATTTGATTGACACTTCCACAACGTGCACTTCAATTTCCAAATGTACCAAACACCACAAACTTGTCATGACCCTAACAACATGCACTTTTTAAAAACATAGCTTACCAAAAGTTCAATTGCTATCCATGGATTCTGTTTTCACTAATTATCTGTTTTCTTGACGTTGATTGCAGATAATTTTTACAAGGAGCACTATCCATGATTCCATGCATCCTCATCACCGGAATGGGAATGTCTGATGCGACACACACCAAGCGTTTCTGTAGAGTCCGTGTTTTCAATAATAAGCATGTGGTTAATTAGGTTACTCCAGAGTCCACACCTCAATTAGATTACACTAGTGTTATGTGAGATTATGAGACTAAATCGGCACGACCGCATAAAGAGTTATGGAAAAATGAATTCTGCTTCTTCCTTCCTTAACTCAATCTTTTCCCTAATTAACACAATGCTGCAATTCTCTCATTATCTAGGCAAAGATCAAAAGGCTTTAATAAGACGTCATTGCTGCATATTTGTTGTCCCACGTAAAAAGCAGAGGAGAAAGAAAAGCCCTAATTCACCAGAAAGCAAGATATATTGTTACAAGGGATCTCACACCAAAGCTCCATGAAAATCGGATCAAATGACAGGGCCCTCGGTCAATACTCGCTCATAAAAAACATATGAGTTGAAACAATAAAAATTTGACTCTTCTAGAAGAAATTGTGGAGTTAAGGTGTTCAAGCTATTGTAACGTATTGTTGGATTCAAGCGAGTTGGGTCTTTTACATATTCATTATCTTTTAAATACTTTCCTAATTGTTTGATCTTCAGAATCTATGCCCGCCCCAAAACTTCTGTCCCAGCTGCTCATTAATTGTACATAGGAAATATTGAAATTACCCAGTCCTAAATTGGATTATGTCTCTAATCCTAGTAGGGTTAGGGTGATCTAAGTGCAAGTAAAAACTATCCTAGTTTGGTTCAATGTATTGGCTATAAATAACTCCCCAACATGTAAACTGCTCATTGAGGTATTTAGATTCCCATAGATTCCTAAACCCTAATTCAAACGACACCAATAAACTTGCAAACGTACTTACCAATGGGTAGTGGGCACTCACTTCTCTCTGTATTTTCCCCTACCATGGATCTGCCTTCTTCAGACATAGTGACTGAAGAGTGAAGACCGCCATACCAAAAGAAAAGAGAAACGAAGGAGGACTGACGACGTGAACAGAGAAAGAAAGAGACAAAGAACGTCGACGGTCGACCACCTAACTGAAGAGAAGAAGATTAAAATGACTGAAGGAAGTACTGAGGCCCACCCGATGAAACGAAAAGATAAAAGAACAAGAATGCCTGACGACGACGTGAACAAGGAAAGTAAGAGACAAAGAACCAAAGAGAAAAAGTTTGATCAGGTTCACACAGCCATCAAGCGTCTCATGTTCGCCGTCGACGGTGGTAGTAGGCTTGAAGATCTTGTAAGGTTGACCAGTAGCAATCCTGAGGTGTGCGTTGAGTATTTGAACAAGATACACGACCAAATTGTTGAGCTAAAACAGAATAGTATCAAAAAGAGAAAAGCAAACTGGTCTGGGCTTCCCCCTGAGCTTCTAGAGTCCATCTTGAAAAAGCTTATACCTTCTGAATTTGACATCCTTGGCTTTAGAGATATTCGATATTTTAAAGCCGTCTGTCATTCCTGGAGAACCGCCGCAATATCTTGTAGCTCTTACGTCCCGTTGCCTCGAACTCCGTGTCTCTTGCTTCATGAAAATAACTCCTCCCTTTTTGATCCCATAGGAAAGAAGGTGCACAAAATCAGGAACATCTGTGACTTTTTTTCTCGAGCCACCTGTGTGGGTTCATCATATGGGTGGATTGTCATGTTTTACGAAGATGAAGATTCAAAGGAATCAATGGCACATCTTTTTAACCCGATTTCAAGAGTCAGCATTCCAATCCCAGGCACACAGACCCTTCTAGACTACAGCCTTGCAAACAAAATTTCTAAAGCTATTGTTTCGTCCAATCCGTCTAGCAACAAAAACTTTTTTGTGGTAGTGGAATATAATGGAAATCTAGCATACTATAAGCCTGGAGACGGAGACAAATCATGGCGAAAGTTGGGCGATAATAAGAGATACAAATATATTATGTTTCACAATGACCAATTAATTGCATTGTCCCGGGGGTTAACTGAGATTTGGAACTTCAAGGAATACCCTCCTCGACGACCTCGGCGTGTTGAAGACTCTCCTACCGACGGACGGGTTGAAGATTCCTATTTGGTGGAGTCATTGACGGGTGATATTTTACGTGTGGGAAAAAGTGTGAAAGAAAGAGGTATGGATGGGACTTCACAGTTTTCTGTGAAAAAGTTAAACTTGGCGGAAAGCAAATGGGAAAATGTGCAAAGTTTAGGCGACCAGAGCTTATACTTGTTTCGTGAGCATGTAATGTCATTGCCGAACCCATGTTTCTTAGGGTGTGAGAAAAACTCAATCTACTTCGCAACAACAAAAGTTGAAGAATATAGAATATACAACCTTGATGAAGGTAAAGTAATTAGGAAAGAGTCATTTAGCGAAAATGTACAATTGAATGCTTGTCGTAAACCATTTTGGATTGTTATGGATAGTATTTGTAAGATCGGTTGGTTGTATACTTATAATACTTGGATATATTAATTATTAAAGATGAAATCTTTCTGATTTTGATTGCTTTGACTCTTTTTGAGTATTAAAAGGACATGAGTTCTATTTATTTTTTCACTGGGTTGGGTTCATTACATATATAATTGGGCCGAATAACAGTCAAAAGAGAAACTTGTTGACCACGGTCCAAGCCCGATTGTGATTCAGTGGTGCGAGCATAAAATCCCGGTCATTCCAGAGTCCAGACCTCAAAATTGTCGTCTCTAATTCTCTCGACTCCATTACTCACAATGACTGAGCCGCGCAAAAGCAAGAGAAAATGGGATCAGTTTGTTCATGTTTCACACAAGGCTGTCCAGACCCAGATGGAAATCGACAACTTGGGTATTGTACTGTTTTATGTTCTGCTTCCCAAACACATTTCTTATTGAGCATTCTGTTAACCTTTGTTTGTTTTTATTTCCTCTATCTCTCCAAGGTTTGAACATGAAGGATACTACAGCGGAAAAGGTGAGTAAGTTTCAATTTTACAGTGAAAATAGGAAAGAATATATATATATATATATATATATATTTTTGGTAAGCAAAGATTTATTTTAATTTTTTTTTTTTGAAAGTATAGTAAATTAGTATTTTGTATAAACGTTATAAAAGAAGTGGATTATGAAAGTCATGATAAAAATAAGTATACAATACCGGTCTTCTATTCTTGTTGGGTAAATTTTCCAGTTTACTGATTTTGGGAATTCCTTTGTGTTTGCAGGAAGATTTGAGAAAGATTCATGTGGGTTTGATTTTTGTCGTAACTTTTTCATGCATCTCCTTTTGGGTATAAAGTAGATGATCAAATTCATACTGCAGGCCAAGATTGTGGAGCAGGAAGAGATCTTTGTGAAGGAGAGAGCTAAATGGGAAGCTGAAAACAGGTGTCGCTACAACAAGGTATGCAGGATCATTGAGTAGTCAGTCAGTGTTTCCGAATAGACTAATGTGCTGTAACATGTATGGTAGTATAATTCAAAGTAGGACTTAATACATTCATATTTTGCAGAATGAGTTTTTTATCAACAGATGTCGTTGGGAAGCAGAATATAAGAAACGACACTTTCAGAGTGTATATGAAGATGTAAGTTGGATTGTACGTGTCTCGTAATTCAAATGTCCAGTTTTTGAATTAACTTGAATGTTTTGTTGATATGCCATCTGTTTATCGTGACTTTGCAGAGAAGGAAGGCTGTTAAAGATGTCCCTTGCTTTTGGGTTACAGCAATGTATGCTAACAAGATAATCCGTAAGGAGGTTGGCAATATTTAACCAAATCATATACTTTGCTTTTGATTTTTAAGTTTTTAATTAATGGTGGACGTATGATCTAATAGATTGCAAAGCACGATGAAGATGCTCTCGAATTCCTGAAGGATATCAAGTCATGTAGGACAGATGATCTAAAAGGATTCCAGCTGGAATTCATGTTTGATTCTTCCAATCCTTATTTCAAAAATGAGGTCCTCACCAAAAAGTATGAGCTGAAGGATGGCGGAGAGTACTGTACATTCTTGATGGCAATTGGCCGGGTAATTCAAGTTCCTGATGTTTTACTAATTTTTCCTATCAGTGTTTTGTTTTTTTCCTTATGGTTGGATTAACTTGTTGTAGGACTGAAATCAACTGGTATCCTGGCAAAACCTTGACAGAAAGTACTGAGAAAATGACCATTGGATCTGAGGTTGTTCAAGTAGCCCAAACATGTCAAAGTTTCTTCAACTTCTTTGCTACGAAAACTCATCGGACTTCTCTTTGTTTGGATGAAGATGCTGTAAGTTTGGATTCGTATATGGTACTTAGGTTGTTCAGTTTAGTTAATAATGATGTTAAGCTAGCTTTCCTAATATCTTTTAATGGATGCACTGTGTCAGGATAAACTCAAAGGCAATATTATTCCCCTGGATTTTGCAATCGCGTATGTAAATGAATTCTTTTGGTTGGATGTGTAATCCCATCGTAAATTGAAAAAGCTCTTCAAATGCCTTTAAGTTATTCATGATGCATTGGAGTATGCATCTCTTTTTATTGTGTAGTGAATGACAAGTTGCTGTTGTGATCTGTAGTGTCATACTTAGAGACGATATCATTCCACACGCAATATCGTGGTTTAATTATGATGAAGAAGCTGCTATGGATGAAGAAGATTAGACAAGAAAAAGTATACAATTTTATCTAATCTGTTGTCGTTCATTGTAGTTCTCATGTTGTTTGGATTTATATCGCAGACCATTGCTGATATGCTTTTTTGATGATTTCTCTAGGTTTTGCAGTTGTAGAGGGTTGTAGAGGAGAGATAGAGATAGAGTCAAGCGCTTCATTATTGTGAAACCTATTACCTATGTCTATTAGTACATTTTAGTTGATCTCACTTAAATTCCTATTAATCAATATCATATTTAGTTGTCTTCTGAAACGTATTTATGTTAATGTGCGACTCATTGAGCTGATGCTAGATTAACACAAGATATTTATGACTTGATCAAAGGGTTTTGGCTTAAAAAGCATTTTATGTAACATAACCAGAACAGCAACATGTGCTGCTAGCTTTGTTTATGATCATTGGTGTGGCTTTATCATCACTTTATGTACTTTTCTGTATTACTGAAAATGACAAGTACATAAGTGCTAGAAGAATTCACAAATGTATCAACAAAGGGGTTTAAGAACCTCCCTTGCATGTAGCCTTATTATGTCCTGGCACCTTGCAGTTTGAGCAAAAGACTTCCTTCTTGCCACACCCTCTGTTTTCTTCTGTTTTTCTTTATCCTCGCTTTTGGCCTGGAGATGGAAGGAGGAAGTATACTATATTCTTAGCTTCTGATCACTATCCAAAGGCTTGAAAGGCACCGCCACAGGGGTTATGATTCCAAATAAGTTGTAAGAACGTTGTCAACTTTATTGTTCAAGAACAAAAATCACACATTCCTACCTGTGCAGTTGAAGACAGCAATAACATGGCAGCAAGGTAGCCCAGTTGATTTCCAATCCAAACTATACTCCCTATTGTTGAGATTCACAACATTAATGGAATCACTGTGAACCTCAAAAAGAGATGCGAATGTTGAAGCTTGTCAAGAAAAAAAGTTAAAGCCGAAGCATGTATGAAGCTTATGAAGAAAAAAGAGAATGGAATGTGTTGAAGCTCACGAGGAATAACAAGAGTATGTGACGGATGAAACATGCTTGAATCCTAGCCTGAAGGCTCTTTAAACCAAAAAAACAAATATATATAGCATCGTGTATCTTCTAATAATTAATTTGACACTTCCACAACACTTCAACTTCCAAATGTACCAATTAAACACGACAAACTTGCTTAACAAAACTTGTTCAAAACATAGCTCACCAAACGTTCAATTGCTATTTTCTGTTCTGCAGTTGCTTGTTCTTACAGAAAGGCATAAGCCCGCTTCTTTTGCTGACTTTTAGACTTATGATTTAGCTAAATATTTTGTTTCCTTACGCTCCTCGCAGATTTAGAAAGACGGAATTTGTTGGATGCACTGTGTCTGACTAATTCAAATGTATGATTAGCAAATATTTTGCAGCAAGGATGAAGGGTCTCAGAGATCGGCTTGATTTCGATCTTTCTCAATTGGTATCCAAGTCTGTGTGGTCTCAAATTTTATTTCTGGAGCTGTGGTGGTGTGTTTGGATTTCCATCTTTCTCAATTGGTATCCAAGTCATTATTTCTTGTACAACCATGAGTGAAAGAAGTCATCCTCAGTTTAGGATGAAAGTCGAACAAAAGTAAATACATGCTAGTGATCGACGACATACACGGCTGGCACAAGAACAAACTCAAATTAACACAAGGCATTCAGACATAATTTAATGGGTGGTCACAATTTAGAGACAGGACCTACACCAAGGAATTGACACTCAAAAAAATTAATTGACATAATGCTGACAGCATTTTTACCTAAAAGAGAAGGATGGAAGCTATAAGTACTGTTTTAACGCTTGAGAGAAAACAAGCTAGGAAGCTTCATATTTCATCACCATCTTCTTGGTTGCCATCTTCTTCTTCCAGAGGATCTTCTCAGTGTCATCAGAAACTACTTGTTTTGGCCTCAAGTTATGAAGAAGGAATAACTGGATAGTCCTTTCTGAGATCTGGTGAAAGTTCTTTAACTTCAAGCAAAATTCTGTTTGGACACCAGTGGACCTCATCTCATTCACATCAGGAATAACGAAAGTGCATAGAATTTGCTCTTGCTGGGTTTTTTTCCACAATGAAAGTTCATGACATTTCTTTATCTTTTTTAAGAAAGAAAAACACAAATGATTTGGGTGTGGCCCATTTAAAGATCAAACGTGGTGTCGAGTGACAACTGCATGTGAGAGTTCCAGGACCATACTACAACCTCTCTATATTTTATTCTTTTCTCCAGGATGACCAAGAATTATTGACCTGAAACAAAAACAATTGGAAGACCAAGAATTAAATAGATTTTGTTGCACAAACATCGCTCCATGCTCTACTTGAACAATACAGTATGGGATTGAAATTTTGGATTCGAAAATCATTAGAGTTGTGTGTTTTTAATTTTTAAACTAATTTAATGACTATAAACTTTAAGATATACTCCGAACACTATAAAACACATTATTTGACTAACTCTCTCACGGTTCTCATCAAACATTACTTGGTTCCCTTGATTTGGTTCTGCAAGTATCACAACGTACTTGTTCCTTTCTGCTCTCTTTATTTCTTCATCCTGTTCATGCTTCACATCAGCTCAGAAAAATATGCATTTTGTAAATTTATCCAAACCTTATTCGCATCTTCTTCTCATTACCAGGTCTTGCTTTCTATTGCACCACGCATCCTCCTAGCTTGAAGTAATAATCTTTATGTCTTATGCACTGTTGCACGTCAATTCTTACCTAGGTTTTTCTCTATCTGAAATTCGGAATCCACCCCCTTATTATTCAGTTTTCTGCTTTAAACCCCCCCTTTTTTTTTAATTAAAAGCAAACATTTGGGATTATCAATATCCACCACCAACTTGAGTTGAGGATCTAAATCGTTCTTTGGCTCTATCCAATGCTTTCTAGTGCAATTCAAGCAAGTTACGAGCTATAGATTATAGTCATCAAATGGAACATCACAAAGGCTAATATGCATGCATGCTTGAGTACACACTTTAAAGTATTAAAATCCTAACGTAACATACTAGATTAAGTGTGAGAAAATTAGCGCACTTTAAAAATTGAAGCCTCCAATTCAGAATAAATGATTCGAACTCAAAACTCACGGTCATAAAATCAATCAACAATATTATCAAAAAACTCATAAGCAAATATCTATAATTTAGTCCGATAACTTAAAATAAGGCTGCTGATAATGATTTATCATGCTTGGCTAATCTCATTTTACAGCTATGCGACTACATATGCAACTTGATTATGACCATGATGATGCAATTCCCCAAAACCCTTCCTTTTTCTTCACTTGCATAAAAGGCCCCCAACTCCAACCAACCAGTACCAAGTCTTCTGAAGCCAGAGAGGCGCCAACTAAATTCCAAACCCCAACCTAAGCAAATACCCAAAACGCAAAGCCCCTCATAGCAAAACTCCACCATAACAAGAATGATTTAAAATCACAAACACTATTACAAGTCACAAAACCTTGTGCAAGATTCGAATCTTCCTCTCCGAACATTCCAACCAAAAATTCGCATCAGCATCTGACGGCCAGAAAATTCTCAAAAAACTGAGAAATTCCAAAGCATAATTCTAGCATCCAATCACCAATATAGTCTCTCCCAAATTTGCCAACTCAGTACTCCGTAAATTCTCCGCAGCCACCTGAAGAAAAAGTTCGTTGCGTAAAATACCTTTCGGCAACGAAAAACCGTTGCTAAATCTTTCCTCTGTTTCTCCCTTGTCTCTCCTCCGCCGGAGAAACCCCATTTCCGGTGGCGGGAAAGAAACTCCGGCCGTTATCCTCACCTGGGTGTTTCTTGAATTGCTTCCTCGTCGTCTGGCTGTGGTGGTTCAACGGTCACCGGCACATGATGATGTCCGTTGCGTCGCCGAGAAAGTCCATAACGGAGAAAGTGTTTGAGAGGGTGGGAGGGGTTTCTTACCTGAGCAGTTATCTCAAGAACAACAACGGTCATAACCACCACCATCACAGAAAATTTGAGAGCGACGACGATGAGGGGACTATGGAGCTTGTGCAGATTGGTGCTGAGAGGACCAAGAACGTTTTGATTCTGATGAGTGATACCGGCGGCGGACACAGAGCTTCCGCTGAGGCGATCAAGGATGCGTTTCGTTTGGAGTTTGGAGACGAATACAGGGTATGATTCTATATTGGGTTTTGGATTTCACATCTGGGTTTTCATGGGGTTTCTTTGCTTTTGTCTCTTTCTTGAGGTTTTGGTGAATGATGTAATGGTTTTGGTTTCAAAGTTTTCAACTTTTTTGAGAGCTGAAGTCTTGTAGCTTGACCTTTTTGTTTTGTGTTGAGGTAGCATTTGTCTTTTTTTCCTTTTCTTTTCTGTGATTTTGGTGAATGATACAGTGCTTTTGATTCAAAGTTTTGAACTTTCTATGGAGAATAGCTTTAAAGCTTGATTCTTTGTTCTTGAAGTTTTCTGGTTTTTTTTTTTTTTTTTTTTTTTTTTTTTT
>LYNE01003316.1:12412-25094 GCA_001662545.1 Rosa x damascena | reverse complement strand
GCTACTTTTGCCAGAAGAAGAGCAATGCCGATAAGAAAAGCGCGGGTAATAGTGGCGGCAACACGGCGGCCGGGTCTGTGTGCTTGGCCTGTGACATGGACGCCACGTTTTCGGCGGTTTTCTCAGGCGATCGGAAGCCTTATAGTCCAGCCAAGTTCTTGTACAGGTTTGTGAAAGCTCTACAAATCTGAAATGTGGATTTACAGGACAATGTGGGTAGCCTTATATGGAATGTATGCTGTGTAGTTTTTTTTATTCACATTGTAATTTATTTTTTGGGTAAATTTGTTCGGTTTGGATTATTTTACTGACCTAGTTTCGTTGGTTTTACTGTAGTTGGTGGCAATACGCTGCAAATTTGGCGAGCTATGAGCAGCAGGATGCGCATGAATTCTTCATTTCGATGCTGGATGGGATTCATGAGAAGGTGGAAAAGGAAGGGAGGAAACCCGGGAGCCAAGGTTAACTCTTTCTCAATCCGAACCTCTTAATAGGCTTCTTCTTGTGATTAATCTGCATGCTGCTTCAGGCGGGATGGGGTACAACTAGCAAAGATCAAACTTTGGTGTTCGTTGTGATTATGAATCATGTGGATTATTGATTTTGATTGTATCAATGTATTTTTGTAACGTGTCTGGTTAACTAATGTTGAGGTGACATGTCTAGTTAACTAGAGGACTTTGAGCTAGGGGACATGTAGCTCTTCTCTGCTCGTTTCTGTACAGTTCAGTTTTAAGTAGATGTTTGGTCACTACTGAAAAGGACTCCATTGTTGATTTTGAATTAGTTGGTGCAGTGTGTCTCTCTCCTAGACAGCTTTTCTAGTTGAAACGGCGTTAGATCCTGTTCATATAATGTTTCTGAGATAGGTGGTATCTCACTAGTTGAATAGTATAGCTCATATTTTGGGTCTAAAATGTTTTTTGAGATGGTTTTACAATTTCAAAAAAAAATAGTAAACGCAGTTCCTTACAAGTTTACAAACAATTTTTAGTTGGTTGTAAAAGTTCTAACTTCCCTTTTCAGCTAGCTTTGGAAATGGTGTATCCGAGTTTAAGAGTATAGGTAGCAGTTTTCGGTGGAACGTTTAGATGGCTTAAGATCATTTCCTGCTCTCATATCAGAGAAAAAGTTGATGGACTTCTAGAACATAAAGCACACAAAACTTGGAGTCATTTGCAATATTGAAAGAAATTAACTCTAGAGTTCTCTGCGACCAATTGTCACCCCAAGTTTGTGAATATTTATTATTTCTTATTAGTTAGGATGACTCAGAATACTGTTGAAGATTAAAGGTGGCTTTGACATCTAAATGCAGGGTGAGTCTAGATTCCTTGCTTTTGCCCTAGGAGTTGACAAGTGCTCACAGTTTAGGGTTAATATTCACCCTCTGCCTGCTGGCTTGATGGCGTTATCCGCTTCACTCCAGTAAGTGTACCTTCACTTAGCTGTCTTGGGTTTGTCTAGGGGATTCTCATCTTTCACAATTCTCACTAAAACTCAACCTTTTGCCAGGTTTAGGGTCTAATTACAACAAGGATTTGAAAACCCAGAGAATTGGAGGATTCCATTAGGTTGATAAACGGCGTAGATTTTCTCGCCAGCACCCGTTAGTAGTTGGGTTATTCATGTTCTTGCTTCAGAAATATCTTTTGTCCATCATGTTTACTCGTCTCATGTTAAGAGTGCTATTCTTCTTAAATAAAGCAAAGTTTACATCCTATTCTGATAAATCTTCATTATTTTTGTAGTGCAGGCACTGGAGATTGTTGTGTGGCTCATAGAGTTTTTTCTGGCATCTTGCGATCTGATGTTATGTGTATGGCTTGTGGTTTTACGTCTACAACATATGATCCATGCGTAGACATCTCACTGGATTTGGAACCAGGTTCTGCAAAGACGATGTCCACAAAGTCGAATCATTCTTGCAATGGCAATGCAGATTGCATGAATTCTGGCCAAAACTGTGGCACATCTACCCTTTTGGGATGCCTGGACCGTTTTACAAGACCTGAGAGATTGGGCTCTGACCAGAAATTTTTTTGCCAGCAGTGTCAGGTGAGACAAGAGTCTCTCAAGCAAATGTCCATTAGGAAGCTTCCTTTAGTTTCTTGCTTCCATATCAAACGATTTGAGCATTCTTCAATACGAAAGATGTCAAGGAAGGTGGATCGTTATCTGCAGTTTCCATTTTCGTTGGACATGGCACCATATCTTTCGTCTTCCATCTTAAGGAATCGGTTTGGGAATAGGATTCTTCCTTTTGATGGGGATGAGCCAGAAGCTCCGAATGAGTTATGCTCAGAATTTGAGTTGTTTGCTGTCGTAACTCACACAGGCAAGCTGGATGCTGGCCATTACGTGACTTACTTGCGATTAAGTAATCATTGGTACAAGTGTGATGATGCTTGGATCACACAAGTTAACGAGGACATTGTGAGGGCTGCACAAGGCTACATGATGTTTTATGTACAGAAAATGCTATTGTACAAAGCAAGTGAGAAACAGGGTTCTGCATAATATGCTGAGCAGGAAAGAGTGATGATTAGAAAGAAAGAAAGAAAAAACGACTTCCTGCCGGTTTTGTTCACTGTTAAACAATATGTTATCGAGTTGCTCATCTTGGCAGCTCCTTGCTCGTCACGCCCTGAGGAGATCTTTGAGGCTTTAGAGTGGTTATTTATGATTCTCAGATGGAGCAAAGTGAGCCTGAATTTTTGGGGCAGCGTTGCATTTGGGAAATAATTAAATTCAAAATTGTATTGGTTCCATGAAATTGATCTGATATGAATTTTTTTTTTTTACCTACCTATTCAACTATTTATAATAGATCATTTTTAGAATCGTCTTTACAGCCTAATGTGTATCCTAATGCCGCCAAATGAAGTATAAGAAAATGAAAGCTTCATTCACAAGTTCTATTTTGCATCATTGTCTTATTTCAATCATATTATCATTCATAATTTCATATACAGAAACAATACAAGGGAACTAAACAAACAAATGAAAGAACTGAATCTTAATCTCGAGTGCTGAGCTTCACTCAATTGCACCTCAAAAACTGAATCTGCTTTGTCGATAAATTAAATTGGAGATCGCAGTACATGGCTGCAGCCTTCTTCTTCTTCATCACCAACATCAACTCCACCTTTCCTGTCAGCTTGGCCGTGCTCGTCAGAGACAAAACTCCAGTGTTCAGATCATTGGCTAGATTGGAATTTTTCAACCCCTTGGAATTCAAACTCACCGCGACATCAAATTTTTTGGTGGAACGCATTCCGGCCTTGCCTTTAGGAACACTAAGTTGTGCCACAGTGTCACCGTTGTACTCAAACGTGACTTTACTTGCATCAAACTTGTACGGACCCCAATTTGTGTTCTTGACTCGGATTTGGGTGGTGAAGTTTATGTCAAATGATGGTGTTGCAGGGACAGCCGTGATGTTTTGGACATTGATCTTGCCCAACCTCACTTTTGGTGTCTTCACTCGCATCACCGTGAGTGCGAAAACAGTGACGACTATGATCTGCACCACAACAAAGACAGTGACATATATGGCCACTTTGATTCTCTTCTTGCGTTTGAGCTCAGCCTGGGATTGCATAGTGGCAGCTTCATGGTCGCTTCTGAGGTTTGCATTAGCGGGTGACAAAGGGTTTGCTTGACTATACTTATCAGCCATTCTTCTTAAATTTTCGGAAGGTTTAAGATCAGAATGTTTCCTTTTTCTGGTTTCTTTGAATTAGGAAGACGAGAGTATTTATAGTGTTTGTGCATTCTGACCAAGTGGATTGGAAAAGAACAAGTCCTTGTTAGCTTGTTAATTCCTGGAAAAAGCCAAGAGGGTAATGGTGGTTTGAGTCGTTGTTTTTTGGTGGAGATTCAAGTTGACTTTCTTGAATTCCAGATTGGTTGCTTGTGAGTTCTGATATGAGATTAAGTATCACTATTAGGGGTACCTAATGATGCCATTTTATTTATAATTTTGTCCTAATTGGCCCTTGAAAACTATGTGAGGGTGGTTGTTAATCATCTGTCCCAGTCAATTTGCTACTACTCCATAATAGTCAACGGAGAAGAATATTGAAGAGTTGGGCGCTTGAGCCAGCAGACCATATTGGGCGCGGGTGTGCGACCGTGAGAGTAATTGTTCTCAAGTTTCGATTTACAAACTACCAAAAAATATAGTCTTAGATTTTCAGCCAAAGATCTACGCTTTCCAATCATACTAGTAGCACGCCAAACCAATGCCATATCTTGCATACCAAGGATGTCCCATCTCTGCGGCGTGTTTTGGTTTTTGGTTTAGATTGAAAGTTCGCCGGCAGTGCCAATCCGGCGACTTCTTCTCCATTGGATGTTGTTACGTTTTACACATGTGGTTAGGCTGGGCCGGCCCTTGTTGATCTTTTGTTTCATTTTTTTTAATTTATTTTTATTTTTTATTATTATTATTATTTTTATCACATTTGCACGAGTTTTTAGAGTCCTCTTGTTGTAAACTTGTAATTGAGTTATGTTTTTTTTTTCTTTGCTGAAATGACAATTTTTTTTTTTATCGGGGTTGAGGTAGCAACTAGCAAGCCACATGAATTACGGTAGAGAGTTAGTAACACACTCATTCAGTCAATATTGAGATTGAGATCTATGAGGGTATCCCAGCAAAGGTAGACTAATCCTCCACCGCAGGCACACGAACCTGAAAACCGCTCAAACTTGCTAACCACAAACTTGTGAGAGTTGGAACTCGAACACTAGACATTAGGGTTCTATACTAGGCTACTTGACTAACCTTACCACACCAAGTAGTTGGCAAAATATGTTTTGACAATAAAAATCTATTTTGAGCAAATATTGAATTGTTAGAAGTCTAATAATCTACTTGACTAGCCTTTTACAAAGCCGTAGCAGGAGGCTACAAACATCTCCGCTTTAGTGTTGAGCAAATATTGATCCAAAACATATAGGTAATTGGATTTTGTAATTTTTTCATGATGCGCGAGTTTCTACATGAATTGTAACTCTCAATAATCTCTTCCTTTAATACTATTTGATGCAATGGGGGATTAAAATTTAAAATTGGGGTGTGCTTGATTTTTTTAAATTTTTTTTTTTCACTAAAGTGATAGAAAAATTTAACGCAGTGTCAATATTTAACTAAAATACATTTAAGACTAGAAGTGTATGACACCGGCCCATGTTATTCTATATATTTGTTCAAAATCGGAAAGCAAAACGACCACAAGTTGGCTTTGCTATGGGAGTCTCAACACCCACATCGGGAATCTGTTCTGCCTCAGTGTTTTACTCACTTGGACCAAGTTCATATTCAATGCTAGCACTACTATTCCTACTACTTCCAATTAAATTCCCCACTTCTATGTCGAGTCGCTGTTAAATGGATATCGTTCTCTTGATGAGTAGACTGACCAGTTGCTGAATTGTACATCATGAATGTGAGTTCCACCGCCGCAGCAACCTTAATCCGTGAAGTCATTGAAGAAATTGGAATTAACCAATTTACAACAAATATTTAGTTTTTTTTTTATAAAGAAATGAATGTGAAATTTTACTCTTTTTTTTTTATAGAGAGTCAAAATAACAATCCATAACCTAGTACGAAAATAAAAAGATAAAAGCGTACTCACTATTAACGAATTGATGTCTGTAAACTTTCACGAATATTAATTAAAAATTCTTTTCAAACCTATACACTATTTTCTTCCGTGACGAGAAATTTGTCTCCCACAAATGTAAATACATCAAAATAAATTAAATACATACGAGTAGAAACAAAAACACAAGGGATCTCTCCAAATATTTGATTTGCTTTCATTATTTTTTTTTCCTTATTAGTGTTTGATGTCAAATTTCTGTCTTTTTCTTATCCCCATAAGTCATCTTTCATCAAACTCATCATCATCATCTTCTTCTTCTTCTTCCCCCAACCTCTCACACCTGGCCTTTAATTTTTTCGTCTCTCAGTACGGTATTACAGAATCCCTAGAAAACTTTGCTGGTTCAAGTCCCCATTCATTCTAGGGTTTCGGATTCTCATGGCCTTGATTCTGCCTCATCTTCAAACCTTATAGTCCCTGCAGATTCACCCAAGTTTTCTTCATTCCAGGTAACCCTCTACTTCGTCTTTATCAAATTCATCCATAAATTCTCAAACTTTCGATTAAATATTGGGCTTTGTAATCATAAGCACTAATAAAGTTTGATTCTTTTTGTTTTTGCTCCTGATTTTTCAATTGAATATATACCCTTCAGGTTTTACCGAGTGAAATCCCACATAGAATTGCTAAGAAACTATACCAATTTCCCCCCAAGTTTATTTTTTCTTTGTAAAATGTATGGTTGGTGTTGAATTTTGACTTTTATCTGCTTATATGGTTGGTCAATGTTGCCAATTGAGCTGTGGAGTTATGGTTTACTTTTCGGGTGCTTATGCAGTAAATTTGTAGTATGAGTTTGATTAATTTAGATGTGTGATAGTGGGTTGTGAATGTTTTGCAGTAAGGATGAAGGGTTTTAGAGATTGGATTCTTTCTCAGTTAGTAGCCAAGTCTGTGGTTTTGTCTCGGCCGTTATCAGGCGGTGATAGTTTCTTTAGTGTGGAACGTTCGACTAATGAAGTGATTACTGACCAAGGTATTTCGTCCCCTCTGATTCTTGTGAGTAGTATTTCTAAAGGTTGGTTCTTTAGTTTGACCATGAAAGTTTGCATTAGTGTACAGTTTAATGTAAGCAATGTTTGTAGTTTCCTGTTAATGTATAAACAGTATTTCTGAGTAATCTGATTTACGTATTCAGTGAATCGTATTTGTAATGGCTTAGTGCCAGCGATCCAGTTTTTTAACTCTTGAAGCTGAAAAGTGTAAACCCAATTCTATCTATGAGTTTCTTGACCAGGGAAGAGCTAATTGTTTGTGACTTTCAGGTGCTTCTGATTCTACCACTTTGGTAGCACTGCCCGTCCTTGATGAGACTTCCAACTCGTTGAATAGGGATCAGGAAAATCAGTCTAGTCCTTCCCCGCAGGATGTTGAGGTTGAAAATTCTGATCAATCTCATAGTGGGTATGATATGAGAAAGAAGGATCCTTTGGTGAAAATTGATGATCTACAAGCCAAGTTCTTGCAACTCCTCCGGCAGCTTGGTCTATCAAAAGACAACCTCATGGTGGCAAAGGTTCTTTATCGAATTCACCTAGCAACTGTGATACGAGCAGAAAAGTCGGATTTGAAAGGAGTTAATCTCAGAGGTGATGGAAACAGAGTGATGACAGCAGAACAAGCTGGCCCGCCTGATTTGGATTTTTCTCTGAGAATCCTTGTCCTTGGGAAAACAGGAGTGGGCAAGAGTGCTACAATTAATTCTATATTTGATCAAACAAAAGCGGTAACCAATGCTTTTCGACCCGGTACAAAGCACATTCGGGAGGTTGTGGGAACTGTAAATGGGATTAGAGTAACTGTCATTGATATCCCTGGTTTTTGCCCTGGGGTATGTACAGGTAACTTGCGCAGAAATAAGAAGATTATGCTCTCAGTGAAGAGATTTATTAGAAAAAGTCCACCTGACATTGTTTTGTTTTTCGAACGCCTTGATCTCATTGATACAAGCTATAGTGATCTTCCCCTTTTGAAGCTAATAACTGAAGTTTTTGGGCGTGCAATTTGGTTTAGCACCATTCTTGTTATGACTCATTCTTCCTCAGCTCTTCCAGATGGACCAGACGGGTACCCTGTCAGCTATGAAGTACATGCGAGGCGAAGCACAGATATGGTGCAGCACTATATACATCAGGCAGTGTCGGACTCCAGACTTGAAAACCCAGTGCTTTTGGTTGAGAATCATTCTCATTGCAAGACAAATATCATGGGGGAAAAGATACTTCCAAATGGTCAGGTTTGGAAATCTCAGTTTTTGTTACTATGCATTTGTACAAAAGTTCTAGGTGATGTTAATTCCCTCTTGAAATTTAACGACAGCATTGAACTGGGACCCCCAGCTGCTACCTATGTGCCGTCTCTTCCCCATCTCCTTTCATCTCTTCTACGCCATCCTATTGTTCCAAGTGGAGTGGAAAATGATGTTGATGAGAGCTTGTTTTCAGACATGGAGGAAGAAGATGAGTATGATCAATTACCTGCAATCCGAATCCTGACAAAAGCCCAGTTTGAGAGGCTGACAAAATCACAGAAAACAGACTATCTCAATGAATTGGATTATCGGGAGACCCTTTATCTGAAGAAACGGTTGAAAGAAGAGTACCGTAGGCAGATGGAAAGTAGGCTTTCCAATGAAAAAAATTCAGCAAGTGATGATAACTCTGAGAGTCAGCAGGCTGCCCCAGAGGAGGCTATTTTATTACCAGATATGGAGATCCCTCTGAGTTTTGGCTCTAATCACCCTGCACACAGATATCGTTGCCTTGTTGCAAGTGATCAGTGGATTGTGAGACCTGTTCTTGATCCCCAGGGATGGGATAATGATGTGGGCTTCGATGGAATAAGCTTGGAATCAGCTGCACATATAAATAGGGAACTCTTTACCTCTGTTATGGGGCAGATAAGCAAGGACAAACAAGATTTTAGCATTCAGTCAGAGTGCGCTGCATCTTACACAAATTCCAGGGGAACTGTACATTCTGTAGGTCTTGATGTTCAATCTGCCGGTAAAGATACCATCTATACTTTTCACAGCAACAAGAAGCGAGCAAATCAGAAGAAGCTGTGGGAGGATGTTTTTGATGGTGGAGTCTCTTTGACATCTTTTGGGAACAAGTATTACTTTGGTGCCAAGCTTGAAGAAACTGTTTCAATTGGGAAGAGGTTGAAGTTTCTGATGAACGCAGGCCAAATGATGAATGCAAGCAAATTGACTGTGGATCGTGAACAAGTTGCATATGGTGGCTCTGTGGAAGCTACTTTACGGGGTAGAGACTACCCTGTGAGAAATGAATTTGTCACCCTGACAATGTCTATCCTTTCTTTCAATAAAGAGATGGTGTTGGGTGGAAACGTACGGTCCGAGTCCCGGCTGGGCAGAAATTTGAAGGTATCGGTCAATGCTAATCTAAATAGCCGCAGGATGGGGAAGTTGAGCATAAAGACAAGCAGCAGTGATCATTTGCCGTTTGGTCTGGTTGCCGCTTTCACAATTTTCTGGACCCTCTTATGGAGAAAGGGCATCGCAAATTCAAGTAATGAATCACGGGAGACTGAAGTAGGGGAGGCTGAATCAGGGGAGACTGGATAAGTCGATAAGTTTTGTTGCTATATTCGTTTTTCCTTTTTAACATCGGAACTGTAGCACAGAAATGCTCACAAGCCATATCTATTTTTTGGCCATTGTAGGCAGAGGTTATCTACTCAGAGCAGAATATTGAGGCAGCAAAGTGTATAGTTTTTTGCTTTTTGGTCACAACAAAATAAGCTAAATAGAATTAGGAGGTAACCAGTTTGGTTTATGTTATTAAACAGTTGATAATTCAAGGATGAGTTACATTATGTTGTGTTAAAACAACAGGGTATTCCAAGTTTATGTAGATCTCATCTTCAGTCTATTATTAATTGGGTTGCTTCATCCAACATTACGTATCCTGCAAGATAAGCCATTCTCAGGTCAATGTCGAATTGAAGCAAAGTATACTTTCCTTTTCTTGCCACAGATAATTCCAGGAAACCTATGGACCGTGTCGACAATTGCATTAAGATAATCTACTTTTATAACACTAATATTAATATCACCAGAAGCAGCTTCCAACTGCTTGCATTCGGGGTTTGTTGTAACAAAACATTAAATATATACATATTAAGACCAAATTAGCTTGCGCCATTGACCAAGATCATATTATATCTCCATCTCTCTACATCCACCAATTTTACACACACGTGACGTGAACAAACGGATTTCTTATGTATGATTAGCTGACACTTTGTGTTGTCTAGGTTTGGTAGCATCATGCAATCTTATTCTGATATTATCTAAACCACAAGCATGAAGTATATGCCAAATACAGATTCTCTTAATTCCTTTGAAAGTCCACTAAACCTCACCGCTTCAAAAATGACACTAAATCCTGTAAAAACCCAAAAGGCCAGCAGTCTCAAATCTTTAAGAAACTTGAAGCAGATTGAGCTTACTCCTCTTCACCAAAAGTTCAAAATGATTCATCAATTTCCTAGCACTATTATTCACATAACATTTACAAAGAAAACTAAACGAATAAATCACTAGTCTTTTTTACATGTCGAACCACATCCATGTTGAATAACTACAAATCACCGGCTAATTCAACGGCTTTCAGGGCACGGATGTAGATCAATGTATAGAACTTTTGAAATTGCCAAACACAAAATGATCTACTTTCTCCCTTTCTCCCCAGTCTGTAATTACAACACATAACCTTGTTCTAAGGTGAAGACCCCCACAAAACCTCAGCAATAATAGTAGCAGCCTCTGCATCAGAAATGGAGGCTTCTCTAACTCTCACCAATATCTGCTGCTTGAACGCCCTCCTCTCTCTCTGCCTCAGCCCCTCACCCACCTCCAACTGCACAGCAAACCTCGCCACACAGCTCGAAAACGGCCGCCTCTCCAACAACCTCTTCTCTCTGCAGCCGCCCTTGTTTTCGCCTTCCTCATCATACATTTCAAGTTCCATCAAATCCCCACCAAGCTCGGACCTCTGTAACTCCACAAGCTTCTCTATCAAACCTTCCTCCAACATTGCGTCAATCGCTTCCTTGCGCCCGAAGTAACCAATTTCGAGCACACAAACAAACGCCATGACTCTCATTTCAATGTCGTCCCAATTCAACAGGCCTATAATCTTCGGTATCTGACCGTTAAACTCAATCTCATCCACAAGCGGAGACTTTATAGTTCTGACCAAAGTACACAACACTTTGATCGAGTTCGTTGAAGCCGTTGTTAACAAAGCTTTAATGGTGGCACCCATTAGTACTTGGCCCACAAACACATCCTTGTTGAACTTGATCAAAGCAGCTATGGCGAAAGCGCAGTGTTCCCTGACTCGCTTTGAGGTATTCGAATCGCAGAGAACAGATTCGAGCAAGTTCAACACTTTGGACTTCAACACCAAATCCTGCAACTCGCGGTTGAAGCCTTGCGAGACTCGGTCCTCGAACTGAGCCAGTAGCTGGACCAACTCGTCCTCGTTGCCAACTGGGTCCTTCTGTTTCAGAGCTCTCGTTAGGGACTCGAGGCTCTCGCGGTCGATCCAGGCCTGGATTTCCGACTCGATCGAACCGGCGAGTCGACTCAGCGACTGGGCGGAGGCGCGGCGAGTGAGGAAGGACATTATGCTGTGGTGGGCGGTGGGTTTCCGGAGGGAAGCGACGAGGGTTTTGAGGGTGGCGAGGTGTTGGGAGAGAGTGGAGAGATGTGGGTCTCGGGAGAGGAGCGAGTCGGACTCGGTCTCGAGCTCGAGGAGGGCGTTAATGGCGGACGAGTTGGACTCGGCCGAGTCGGGACTCGGGTGGGTTTGGAGCTCCTGGGAGGCTTGTTTTAGAGCTTCCAGGACCTTCAGGACTCGTGGGCTGTCTTGCCTTGGTAGGTCTTCCATGTCCATCACCCAATCCCGAAGAAAGATTTGAGATTTTATGAGCTAAGTTTTGTTGTAAAGTTGTGGGGTGGTAAGGCCTCAACGACCAGTCTTCGTCTCCATAGGCATGCCAACCGGTCTTTGTAGAAAGAGTTAAACTTCCTTGAAAAGTTGGAATTGGTTTCTGATAAAATGAGGATTAAAAAAAATGGGGTTGTGTGTGTTTTTGGAAGATTAATGAGTGTGACTGTAACTCTCGGGTGTTTCAGAGAATGGGAAAGGTGATGACCAAGAACAATGTAGGTCTGGGTTTAGGTGATTTTGGTGACAACTTCAGGTGGATGAGTCATGAGGTGTATGGCCATGATTCCCTACAACCAACCTTTCTCATCACTCGGCATCAACATCTCGGGACATCTCCACTCATAACTCATGTTATATGCGTCGAATTTTGGAGGTCCCAAATTCTCGTTTATAGTAAGTACCGATATTAGATGCAACAATTAATGTCGAAGAGGGTCACTCGCTCACTACAAGTTTCTTTATGGAGTCGCAATATTTCCTTTAATGTTGTTACTGCTCTAATTTTTGATAATTTCAATGTGTTTTATAATTTTATTGTAGTTTTTTTATAAGATGCAACGTCTTTAATAATACTTTTCATTCAGTACAATTTAGTTAATTTTGCTTTATGATTTTGGGCAATCACATATTTTATTGGCCGAGTTGAAACTTGAAAGTATGTTGGAACTTGTAACCGGTTAGTATTCATGAGGGTTGGTCCAAAGTGCATGTTAGGATTTAATGTAACATGACCAGAAGCATATAAGCTACAGTGTATTGCACTAAGTTTTGTTTCTGGCTAATTAATCAAAGGTGAGGCCTCAATAATTCACCACTTGTGGTCATTTATAGATTATGTACTACATTATGAATCACACAATGTTCGATAATGACAAGTGGGTTAGTCCACTAGAATATGCACCTCCATATATAACAAATGTAGCCTACAATATGATAAATATTTATTTCATAAAATTCAATATCATTATATTTCGGGTCAGTTCCACTTTATGTACACAACTATAAGTCTACAAGTAACAA
>LYNE01003315.1:18497-40013 GCA_001662545.1 Rosa x damascena | reverse complement strand
TAGCCCCCACACCTTTTACTTAATGGACAAGGATGGCGTCACAACGACCCACCCTTGGAATACTGAACACCTTCGGTATTATTACAAGTAATCATGCCGCTACCCAAGAGCATCTTGACTTAGCTAAATTTTTGTGCAATATTTAGCTAAGGGAAGCTACCCAACGGGTACAACCCCGCTTTTGTAAAAAGCTGATCTATCAGCTATCAATGAAACGAGGAATTATTCAAACCATTGTCACCAAGTCCAACATAACAGTCAACTGGCAACACCAGCAATGATCAGCGGACCACGTCCACTACATCGTGCACTTGGACCAATTTTAATTCCTTTAATGTTTCATCGATTAAGCAAAAGCACAAGTCAAAACTCTAGCGATATATCAACATGCATACAACATATCTTCAGTGGTGTGGCGACCCGAATGGGTATACCACAGCGCCGTAATATTAAGCCAATAGGAGATCGATACGTCGTAGACATACCGTAGACCTACCAACTTAATACTACAAGGCCTGTTGAAAATGCAATTTTTAGAAAAATGGAGACCAAGAAAAACTTTTAAGAAAGGACTTTAAATCAACAACCCAACATTTAAATCAACAAGTCTGGAAATGCAACAAAATAAAGTGGGCAAGTGCACTGTGACGCCTTAGGGCTTACATCATAACCGAAATGAAAGGAATTCAACAATAACCATAAAACAAAGGAGTGAGGCGCGCTCCCAGGTAGGCGGACCTCACAGAGTTCATTATTGAAAGAGAAGCGAGTAAATCGATAAAGTACCATCAGGGAAGAACTTCAAGCAACAGGAACAGCAACACACGGACTCGGCCAACGACCCACTTCTAATCCAAATCGTCCGGAATGACCTCGTTGTAACCTGAAATGCAGGGGTGAGCATTTCGTCCTCGCTAGCCCAATAGGGGCCGACCCAACCTTAGTTAGGTTTGAAAACTAATAGGTAAAACATAGCTACTAGAATATAGGTTGCGCCCATTTGTAAAATCAAGTAAAACAAATGCAAACAAAAACAATCATAGTTGTTTTGTTTCAAGAAATCATATGCAGCATGCTTCACACAACTTGGAGCTTCGAGATACTTACCTGCCGGCTAAACCAAAATAAATCGGTGACCGACCTGGTTCGTCATCCTTCAAGAACCAGCCAACTACTCTGTAGTTCTTATGACTACAAGTAGCGAAAGTGTCCATTTCCTGGCTCTGAGTCTCCTATGACTGGTTCACTGTCTGTACTCACCTTTCCCCGACAAACATAGGAGCACAGCCCCCTCCGGAGGTTCACAGTTATCGACACCGTGGGATCCCTAGGAATCTACGCGTCTAGGTCCCATTCACTTTCAGGTCACAAACACAAACATACAAAGGGTACAATATCTCAACATGCAAGTCTAGCCTCGGTTTTCGCAATCAACAATTATCAGTTCTGAAACACATGTATCACGAGGCATCGACTAATGAACAACCAAAAACGTACTTGCAGGCAACATAATATTATACTAGAGCATTCCACATATATCGAAAAGCCTCTAACAAGGAAGCGACAGCTCACCCTACCTGGAAAATGTCGGCGTATTCCACACTCTGATACTTTCCGCTTAAGCTTCCTTAACGATCGTGTTTCCTAAACCATTACTTAGTTTGTAAGTAATTATCCAGGTAAACATCATGATCAACTTTAAGTAATCGCGCATACTAATATTTTTTTTTTCAATGAGGCCATTTATTATTCCTTTCAACTTTTACCAATTTGGGAAACTAACTTCTTTCTTAAAAAGGAAAAACGTCATTATCGCTCCGCTAAACTATCGTCAATCCGAGCGACCAAAGTCGAGTCGATCCTCACGTTTTATGAGGTCGGTCAACCCTGGTAAACTCTCGGAGTTGACTTTTGACCTTTGACTTTGACTTCTGACTTTTGACCAAATATTCCTTTATTTACCATTATTTCTTATTTATTAAAAATAAATAAGTAAATAATTATAAATAAAGTTTTACTTTTCCTTTTACCCATTTACTTCTCCTTTTTTTCACCTTTTTTCTTTTACCAAGACTTTTACTTTCACACTTTCACTTTTACCTTCCTTTTTTACCGAATTTACCTTTACTTTCACCTTCTTCACTTTTTACCACTTTACCAATGTAGAAACTCATTTAATCCAACTTTTACTCTTTTCTTCATTTTCTTTATTTTCTTCTAAAATAAACACATTTCTTTTCTTCTTCCTTTTCTTTTTCTTTTGGCCAAAATTACACAACAACAAACACCAAATCTTCAACACCAAAATTCCAACACTTTGAAAACTTGAGTAATAAAATCCTACTAATTAAACTCTCCTCAAAGATCCAATTTTCACAATTTTTCCAACACAACAATGGCTCAACAAAATCAAAATCAACCAAATAAATTCCAAAAATTCTAGGGTTTGTCCAAAACCCATTCCTTACCCTTTCTTCTTCAAAACTCACGGCCTATTCCTCCTCCTTGGCCTTCTTCATCTACAAATCCGTCCAACATCAATATCACAACCAAAAACTCGAAAACAAGGTTGCATGGGTAGATCCTTACCACAAATCCTTGCTAAACCCGTAGCCTAGCTTCATGGTTTAAGGAGAAATCGGGTTCATGCCAACAAAATCACAAATCAAAATCAAAACTCGGATTTAGGGAGAAATAGGTGTAGATCGGATGAATAGAGGCTAGATTAGGAGGGATATTACCTTGATTTAAGCTTGGAAAGAAGAAATCACAAAAGCCCCAATTTTAGCTTCGGGTTCTAGGGTTTTTGGAGGATTGAATGGCCAAATTTCTTGATTTTGGTTGGAGAAATGGAAAGAGGGGAGGAAGAGAAGAAAATCTGGAAATTTTGGTTGAGATCCGGGTTCCGGTGACTGCGGCGGCCGGCGGCGGTGCGGCGGCGTCCGGTGGTGGGGCGATTTCTGGCGAGAGGTAGAGAGAGAAGCTCTCGGGTAGAGAGAGAGATAGGAAAGGGAGAAAATGAGGTGGAGTGGCTAGGGTTTGGAGAATGAGATGTTTAAATACCTCTCCCAAATATAATTGTGAAAAGTCTAATTCGCCCCTCCTTTTGGGCCAAGTGGGCTTGGGCAGCTCCAATTTCATTTTCCTTTTAATTTTCCTTAAAGCCCACTCCGAAAATACACTTCAAACATCCTTATTTCTCCGACATCTCACCGAATCCTTTTGGGAAAATTTTCCGGGCTTGTCCTAAGCCTTGATACTTTAAAAATAGTTTCCTAGACCCAAATTGGATTTTCTCTAATTTCTTAATCCTTTAAAATGGTCTCAAAGTCTTAACCTAAGCGCGAATACTTGTGTACCATACGAATACGTAGTTTCATACGTTATACGACAAATTAAAATAAATAAGAAAAAGTATGGGGGTCTACAAGCGGCAATCCAACACTTAGCAAAAATACATGAAAGAATTAATTTCACTTCATTAAAAGCCAACAAATTCTGTTACAACTTATGGAGCGTATCAGCGGCCAAACAAAACAAAAATCACTAAGTCTACTGAGACTCTCCTTGTGGGGCTGCATCACGGGCACCGTCCCCCTGCGTTGGTTGCGCGATCGAACGACTTGTCTAACCAGGAGCGGTGGGACTTGGTGTAATCATCGTTCCATCCTCACGAGTATTGGCCGCCATGAAACGGACGTGAGAGGCATCGGAGGCCGTTGGCATGGGCGATTGCTGGGGTCCTTCACTTGACCGATGGAGGGACTCACCGTTTCCAGATCGCGCGCCTTCGGGCTGCGACGACTCAGGACCACCTTCAGCAGCCCGCGGCTGACACTTTTCCCTGCATCTGCGTAGCCTTCTCCCAATCAATTACCCCCTTGGCATTAACCTTCTTAAAGTTGGCAGTGTTATGCCATCCTGCGTCAGCGCATCCTTATACTCCTTCGACAGCTTGAAGGCTTCGACGGCAGCAGCAACCAATTTCGCTTTCTCCGCCTCCCAGCCCTCAGCTCGACGCTGTAGACGCTTTATCTCCTCCGAGCGAGCGGCGGACTCCCGCTGAGCGTTATCCAGCCTCTTTACCTTAGCTGACAAATGCTCCTGAACTCGAGCAATTTCTTCCTGCAACTTCACCACCTCAGCGTTGTGATGAACGTCGTGGCTAACGGCAACATCCAACTTCTCCCGGGCATCCACCAAGTCCACCTCCGCCTTCGCGAGTTGTTGTTCACATTCTTGTAGCCGCTTCTTGGCAACCTCCAACTCCTGCTTCAAACTGTGAACCTCCGCGCGAAGCTCCTGCTCAACGGAGGATGGCTTGGAAACCGCCAGAAAGAGTTCATTTAGCCCAACGACCAAATGGCCAAAGGCCGAGCTGAACGGTGAACGCTGAAGCAGGGTGTCTCTCACGGTGCCATCCATGCCACCAAAGCCCAACCACTCGCATATATCGAAGAGCAGTGCCCGCTCGTTGCTAGTGAAAAATTCAGCGTACGAGGCAAAGGAGTCCAGATCGTCTGTTGACACCTCCCTGCTGACGTCGGCAACCACAGTCTTCCCGTCCTTCCGCACCCTCTTTTGTTGTTGGCGCACAGAGAGCGGCACATTATCCACCGCCGCCTCCTCTTCCCTATTGTCATTCTGCCGCCTTTTCTTCTGCAGGGGGCAGTCGGGACGGCGACGGGGACACTTGCTCCCACTGACGCATGCGGCTCCAGGCCCGCTATGGTAACCGTCTCGCCACCGCTAGAATTCCCCTGCGACACGATTTTTTCCTTCTGTGTCACATGGCTCGCGCCGGTGGGCCTCTCCACAGCCTTCTCATGGTGCCGACCCACAGCCACCGGACGCTCCATTTGGGCGACGGTGAGGCATCTCCACCACAACCTCTTGATCGGACAGTCGGACGTCCTTCGTCTTCGGGTCGACGGTGGTCATCTTCGCCTTTAGCGCCGCCGAAAACATACCCTCCAAGTAGTTGTCCAAACCAGCGTTATCCATCGATTTCTTGAACGCCGCTCGACTCAGTTTATTTCCAGGCACCGGATCTACAGAGACCACGAAAAATTAATCCAACAGGCAAAAAGGGGAAACAGCGAAGAGTATTCAACAACAATTATCAGGAATGCGAGTTAGGTTCAACTCCGCTAACAACTCCCAACCAGTTAGTAGTCGCAGGTGGAGAAGGTTCCGATTTTTCCAGCAACCCTTGATCCTTGCAACACGACACTCTTCCTCCGGCGTCAACACAAAACGCAACCCCGCTACAAACACCAAGAAGGGGAAAGGCGTTAGGTTTGAATATATTGAAACAATAAAAAGGGAAAAACCAAGGCAGGCAACGGCAACCTCGGATAGGTTGAAACTTTGACTTAATCCTATGCGTCGGTCCCTCTGGGTTCAATCCCGCGTCATATTCCCAGCCATCGGTCGCGACACAATAGGTTGCCTGCTAGAAGGACATGGAGTCTGGCGGATTCTTAACTAACCGAGGCGCCCCAGCACGCCAACTTAGGTTCACTTGGCCGCTGCACCATTTCCTTCTCACATACGTCTGACCTTCATATCCGGACATCCTCCACAGCGCGTTCAACGCCATCAGCAACTTCCACATATTGGGGCATGGTCAAACTCTCATAGTAATATTTGGAGATTCGGCAACAGCGGAAACCGAACCCCCTGATGGAACACAGCGTCGTGAACGGCTGCGTACCCCGCTGGAAGTGACGATGCAGGCTCGTTCCTCAGCGGCGCCCTTAGCTTCGCTACCTCGGGAAGTTTAAACACTCGCTTTATCCTGTTTATCGTCACTTGAGACATCGGCCCAACGACTTCGTCGACCGGCGTCCCATCCGATAACTTCCATGTCGACACGATAGCATTTTTGTCAGCGGCGTTGCCACCCTCCTCATGGGAACCACTGGCCGCACCATGGCTAGCCAACCGCTCCTCTCGTCGTTGGCTAGCAGCCGTATCTTCCCCGGCCGACGCAGCGGACTCTGATCGTCCCCTAGCCATTGTCGGATATATGGTTTGCAGCGGTTCGATGTCTAGCGGATTGGACAGTGAGGTTCCTGCAGGGGCAGACGGACGCAACGAGTCAATAAAAACCCTATCTGAACCACTGGGCGACACGTCAAACTCAGAATCCTCACTACTCGAGATCTCTACGACGTTAGCCATCACAAACACCCTAAAACACAAATCAATTCGTTCCAAAGGGATCTAAACTACACCTATGTCAGTTTCTACCTAATAACACCAAGCACAGAAGTTCAAAGAAAATCCAGAAAGTACCAAAACAAGAAACCACATATCCCCCCAAAAAAAAAACCCAGATTCAACCATCTAGAAAAATCAAAACCATTAACACTCTGCAAAAAAAAAAAAAAGGTCAACACCTACCCACAAGCGTTTCTAGACCCTTAAAACACATTATCATGATGCAGAGCAAGAACACAGTCAGACATAAATGGCTTCAGAGGCCCAAAACGACAAAGCAAAGGCAGGAATCTAAGAAACCAACCTGAAATATTTGAAAGCCTGCGCTCGGAGAACTCCTGCTTCAGATGCTAGGATGATACTCTCAACCGAAAAATCAACGCCCCAGTGTGCAACTACAGCATTCACTCCTCTAGACTCTCGTAGAATAAGGATTGAAGAAGACAACTCAAGTTTGAAGTTTTCGCAAAAGTGTCAAATCTCGCTAAGTTCCCCCTCTTTTATGTCAACATCAAACGCATCTATACCGTCTGCTAAAAAATGACATCAAAAGAAAGCCGTACAAGTGCCCCACGATCGCACTTACTCTTTGGATTAACGGAGGCGTCGCCTCGGTTACAAAATCAATAATTACTCGCATTAATGGCGAAGAGACGGGCGTGCTGAGGCGGCGTGAACCCACACGCCAACCCAATGCATGACCGCCACGTGTAAGCAACTGTCAGACGAAGTGTCTATCCGAAGTAACCGTCTACAAACCAGGTTTACTAACAGCTAAGAGACACAGTCACCGTTGAGCGCAACATCGCTAGCGAGATTTCTCCCTTCATCTTGCAAGCAAGACAGTCTCCGCTGAGCGCAACACCGCTAGCGAGACTTCTCCCTTCATCTTGAAGGCGAGACAGTCTCCGATGAGCGCAACACCGCTAGCGGGACTTTTCCCTGTCATGTTACAGGCGAGGCAGTCTCCGCTGTACGAAACAACGCTCACTGAGCTGCAACCAGGCAGGTCCCCACGACACTTCTTGTCACTTACTATCAGCGGAGGGATTTCCGCCAACGGCGATTCCCGAGGCAACGCCTCATGCTGACAACGACCGCCACGCAGTGTTACAGTCAAGCTACGTCCCTCCGGGACACGGGGACACGTCAACAGTCTACGACGGCCCTGATCAGGCACGTTGACCCCCACCACTCGGGTATCTAAGATTGGGGTCGCTACCTAACACCCTCTGCTCAGTACAGTTCCCCTCAACAATCAATACACCGACCAAACGGAGGCCTATCTTAGCCGGGGAGTGGGGGACTCCCTGGGGGGCCTAGCAGGGGCCCACCCAAAAGGGTATAAAGCGTCTGCTTAGTAGGTCCATGGTTAACAACTCACTGACGCTAATTATGCTTTTGCAAGTCTAGCAACGCTTCAAAACCGCTAGGTAACTCCCCAACCAAGATGGCCCTCCTTAACTGGGGACTTATACTTACATGAGCATTTGGCAAGCATAATTAACTATAATGAGCCACGCTCATACTACTGCCAGCGGAACCAACGATCATCAAGGGTGTGACCTACGGAAACACCGCCAGATAGGCTATTGCCTGAGCCCCGGCTCACCCTCAGATCACCGCCGACGCACCGCCACGCGCCGCGCCAAGACAGCATCAGAAGCTCCAGAAGCTGGGAACTGAAGCATATCAGTCCCACATCGAAAGCATGGAAGAGGTCAGCCTCTTCCCCACCTATAAAAGGTCCTCTCCTCTCTCCTCATTAATTACGCATTTACTACTTACCTACTGTTATTCTGTCAACACAAATACATTGACTAACTTAGGCATCGGAGAAGAGAAGATCGCCCAACGCGGTCTCCCTCTAACGCCCTTTGTATTTTACTTGACTGGTAGCGGAAGTATCGATCACACCACAAGTAGCGATCTGCCCATCGGATCAGCGTTAACCAAGGTTTAGCCACCGCTGAATCTTAGACATTAACAACTCCTATATAAAAGGGTCTAATGAGAATGAAACATACACTTCTTCCTCCTCCATATTGTGTTTCTCTCTTTTATCTCTCTCTTATTCTCTAATTTATAACACGTTATCAGCACACATTTGCTCTTTTTTTTTTCTTTCTTCTTCTTCTTTTTTGAAGTCTATCATGATCCGCAAGCCTTCTGGTATGAGTTTTTTCTTTCTCTCCTAGATAAACATCAATTTTTTTTATGCGATCATTTACATATATTTTTATGTATCTTATATATAATGCAATTGTTGAGATTTATATTTCATATTCGACTTTGAGATTCATTGTTCCAATAGTCAAGACTCGAGTCCGCTGATCGAGTAGTCTTAGACCTATGGCTCTACAGACATCACACGAATGTTTTTCTCGTGTTTTCCCTATGGGATCCATTGTTCATATTTATGAACATTTCGAAACCTCTGTTTCGTGTATGAATTTTTCTATCATTTTTCATAGAACATACTGTTCTAATAATTATGGATCCTGATATATCTCATCTTTTCTCTTTGTAGAAAGATGACGCATCTGACAAAATTGGACTTTGATCCTCTTGAATTTTCTGGCAAGAACTATGTCAGTTGGGGTCTTAATGCTGAAATTCACCTCATGGCTAACAACCTGGGAGATGCCATCAAAGTTGACAATAAGTCATCTGTGCAAGATCACACCATGGTCATGATTTTCTTGTGTCATCATCTTGACAAGAGCCTAAAAGATGAGTACCTTACGGTGAAAGATGCGCTTGAGCTTTTTCAAGCATTGCTCACTAATACCATTGTTCTACCTAGAGCACAATATAAATAGATGCATTTGTGCCTTCAGAACTTTAACTCAGTCACTGATTTCAATTCTGATATGCATCAGATTACCTCCCAGCTAAAATTATGTGGAGAATCTATCAGTGAAGATAACAAGCTCAAAGTCTCTGATTTTTTTGTGGACAATGGAAAACATGTTGATGACATGATCAGCGGCGGTTTTCTTGACACCGATTAATTTTAAGCCTATATTTAGGCATTTTTTTTATCTATCTTTGCTTTGTTTAGTCACTTTTATTTGTTTTTCTCTTATTTGATTTTTCTTTTAATGATGTTAAATTATATTTTATTATGAATCATGAATTATGTTCATTAAATTTAATTACGCTTAATTATGAATTATCCTTTATTAAGGTTAATTACATTAATTATCTTTATTATAATTTATTTGTTGATGTTTTAGGTAAACGATATTTGAGAGAGAATTGATGTGTTTTCTCATTGATAATAGGGGCCTCTTTATATAGAGGATTACAATGCATAGAATCTGAATTGTACAAGGAAAGGTAATCATACAATGAATGGATATCTCTAGATATTTTCCGAGATTATCTCTAATTAAAACCCTATTACCACTAGGTCAAGTAACCTAGAGTTTGGGCCAGACACAATTTGGATTTACTTAAACACTCCCCCTTGTATCGCCCAAACGCGGTGCTTCTCTCGTTGCCTCGTCAAAAACCTTGCCGAGTAACAAAAACCCAGTGGGACAAAAATAACCTCGGTCAAAGGAGAAATAGAGCACAACACACCCTTCACGTTTCGAGATCAACATGCAGACATCTCCCCTTGATGTCTGCATCTCCCCCTGATGACTCTGATCATGGGAGTTCAGATAAATTCCGTAAGCCACTGCTTGCAACAAGTTTCTTGAACGTGGATTTGGGCAATGACTTAGTGAACAAGTCTGCCACATTGTCCTCAGATCGAACCTGGTTCACTTTGATCTTAAGGAGCTTCTGTTGTTGCTGATTGTAGAAGAACTTAGGCGATATGTGCTTGGTGTTGTAGCCTTTGATGTAGCCTTGCTTCATTTGCTCAATGCAAGCTGCATTATCCTCATAAATGCTAGTAGGCTCATCTGTGGTGGATTCCAAACCACAATTACTTCGAACATGTGTATCTATGGATCTAAGCCATATACATTTACGAACTGCTTCGTGAAGAGCAATAATCTCTGCATGGTTCGAAGAAGTAGCTACTAAGGTCTGTTTAGTAGACCTCCAAGATATTGCGGTATTTCCCATGGTGAATACATAACCAGTTTGGGAACGACCTTTGTGCGGGTCAGAGAGATACCCAGCATCAGCAAAACCTTCCAAAACACTTATGTCGTTTTGGGATGGGGAGAGAGAACGCAGACCACTGTTGGTGGCGCTCTTGACATATGATGGGTCCGAATCCATCATCTCTCTGTAGGGATAGAACAAGCCCATATCAATCGTACCCCTTAGGTATCGAAAGATATCTTTAAAACTAGTCTAATGACGTCGTGTTGGCATAGAGCTATATCTAGCTAACAAGTTCACGGCAAATGAGATGTTCGGTCTTGTACATTGTGCTAAGTACAATAATGCGCCGATTGCACTTAGATAAGGCACTTCTGCCTCTAGCACATCTTCGTCGTCCTCTTTTGGACGGAATGGATCCTTCTTTGGATCAAGACTACGGACGACCATTGGGGTGCTTGAAGGCTTAACCTTGTCAGTATTGAAACGCCTAAGCATCTTTTGGGTATAAGTTGATTGATGAATCATGATACCATCTTCACGGTGCTCAAGTTCCAAACTGAGGCAAAACCGTGTTTTCCCAAGATCTTTCATCTCAAACTCAGATTTCAAGTGTTCAGTGGTTTCCCTTAACTCTGTAAGGGTGCCAATTATGTTCATATCATCGACATAAACCGCTACTATTGCAAATCAGGAACTTGTTCTTTTTATGAACACACATGGGCATAGTTCATTGTTTACATATCCCTTCCCAATCAAGTAGTCACTTAGACGGTTATACCACATCCGTCTGGATTGCTTCAATCCATATAGTGAGCGTTTCAACCTTATTGCAAACACGCTCCGTGGTTTAGAGCCACTTGATTTGGGTAATTGAAGTCCATCTGGGACCTTCATGTATATCTCTGTATCTAGATCCCCATATAGATACGCAGTAACCACATCCATAAGCTGCATGTTCAGTTTTTCGGAAACAACCAAACTGACAAGGTAGCGGAACGTAATAACGTCCATTACAAGAGAATAGGTCTCCTCGTAGTCGATTCCAGGGCGTTGTGAGAAGCCTTGCGCCACAAGGCGAGCTTTGTACCTTACAATCTCGTTTCTCTCATTACACTTTCTAATGAATACCCATTTATGACCAACTGGTTTGGTGTTGGGTGGTATTGGCACAACAAGAGGTCCGAATACCTTTCTCTTCGCTAGAGAATCAAGTTCTGCCTGGATCAGATCTTTCCATTTTGGCCAATCAGCTCTACGTTGGCATTCATCAACAGAGCGTGGTTCGATGTCATCGGTCTCAATAATCTCATGCGCTACTGAATAAGCGAATACATCATCAATGATGATGGAGTTTCTTTCCCACGTCTCGTGTACACTAGTGTAATTTACAGAGATCTCTACATTCTCATGGATAGGTTCTGACATTGAGGGTCCCCCAAAGATGTCTCTTGGACATAACCATAATCCGGAACATTCTCATAAGACAGATTTTGAGTATTGATGATCAAAGAATTTGTTTGTGCCTCATTCTCTCTCTTTCTAGGGCGAGTATCCTTCGAACCAATCGGTCTACCGCGCTTCCTTGCGGGACCTGCGGCCATAGACGCCACATCACTGCCATTCTGGGCAGTGGCGCCATCTCCTGGTGTCACGGGAGTGGCGTTACGTCCAGTATTTGGGACGTCAATCCTTGCAGGCACGTTTGCAGCAGGTATGTGTGATCTCGTCACTTTAGCAATATCAGAAAACGCATCAGGCAGAGTGTCTGCTACGTTCTGGAGCTCGATAATTCATCGCACTTCAAGTTTGGACTGTGCGGTACGGGGATCGAGATGAGACATAGTGGGGACAGACCACGACAATTCCTGTCGTTCTTGTTGAACATCTGTGTTCTTATCTCCCCCTAACGACGGGAAGACTGTCTCATTAAAGTGACAATTCGCAAATCTAGCGGTAAAGAGATCGCCTGTCAAGGGTTCAAGGTAGTGGATGATAGTTGGAGATTCATATCCAACATAGATGCCCATTCGTCTCTGTAGACCCATCTTAGTACGATGTGGCGGCGTAATAGGCACATAAATGGCACACCCAAAAATGCGTAAGTGCGAGATATCAAGCTCGTACCCAGTTACTAGCATTAACGCAGAATAAGGTTGGGTGGCAGTGGGTCGTAGACGAATTAGCGTGGCTGCATGAAATATTGCATATCCCCAAGCGGAAACAGGGAGATTGGTGCGCATAACCAATGTCTGTGCTATCATTTGTAGTCGTTTGATAGTGGCTTCTGTGAGACCATTTTGGGTATGAACATGGGGAACTAGATGCTATACATCAATCCCCAATGACATGCAATAGTCATCAAACGTTTTCGATGTAAACTCCCCAGCATTATCAAGTCGAATTGACTTAATTGGGTGGTCTGGGTAGTGAGCCCGTAGACGGATAATATGGGCTAGGAGTTTAGCATAAGCAGCATTTCGAGTGGACAACAGCGCGACATGTGACCAGCGTGTCGACGCATCAACCAATACCATAAAGTATTTAAAAGGTTCGCATGATGGTTGAATTGGTCCATAGATATCCCCTTGGATTCTCTGTAAGAATGGAATGAGTATTTTGGGATCCTTTGTGTAGTACGGTCTCGGTCCTAATTTCCCTAAGGAACAGGCTTTGTAAAATGAGCGAGGAGCCTTAGTAGCAACCAATGAGGATTTTGGTTGGGCCTGAGCGTCTGAATCGCTATTAGAAGCAAAATTTGTGACTACATCACCCAACATGGCATTCGAACCATGGAAAGTGGCACCCATGGCGCCATTGCCATGGGTGACGCCTGTTTTAGCGTTATCAAGGGGGACATGGGCGACCCTAGGCTTGCGGTGGACGGCGGCGACGCCAGAGGCGGTTTCGGCGGCGGTCACACTAAGTCCGGGAATCAATCTTTGATTCTTGCTTCTTTTCGCTAGAAAGAATGGATGTTCGTGTGAAGTTTTTAGTATACGGATCATCATGTCACGACCAGGATGTCCTAGTCGGTCATGCCAAGGCCAAAATGTGTCTGAATCCAAGAGATCTTCTCTTATGACGTTATTGGATTCAATAGGTCGAATGGTAGTGACATAAAATCCACTAGATTGACACATAAGCTTCTCTAAGATGCGCTTTCGTCCGCAGTCATTAGAGGTAATGCAAAGGAACTCTTTTCCGTTCTCAGTATGCGTTTCCGCATGGAATCTGTTAGCTCGGATATCTTTAAAGCTCAATAAGGTTCGATTTGCCTTAGGAGCGTAGAGAGCTTCTGCGACATTAATCAAGGTGCCATTTGGCAAAAGGAATTGGGCAATTCCATGTCCTTGAACTAATCCTGATGGCCCAGCCATCGTAGTCACAGAGGAATATGTAGGCAACATCTCCAAGAATAATTGCCTATGGCGGAGAATGGTGTGCGTAGTCGCACTATCCGCAAGACATTGCTGTTCTCCAGAATCCATTCCTAAAAGAAAACGCTCGTAATTAAAAAGGAGTCATAAAGAAAAGAACTCAACTTTTATTAATAAGCCAACGGAATTACATCATTGTCTCTTTTACTAGAGAAAATCTAATCCAAAAAAACTAGCTAATGCAAAACAATGATAGTCGTCTAACTTCTTTCGGTAGCTCTAAAGCAAATGTGACCAGGTGAGTAAAGAGATGTCGGTAGAGCAAGGCTCGCTTAAGTACCACTTATCTCAAAACCTTCCTAGACATCACACCTACTTTGGGTGAGCCTACTTTGAAGAAAAACTAAACCATTGGCATTTACTAGAAAAATAATATGGCAATTGCCTACATCTCTTGGAAAATAAAAAGACTTAATCAAAATCGCCAGTTTCTGGATCTTGACCCTTGAAGTCTTCCACCCTTAGATAGAGATTGCCATCTTGATCTTCTTGTTCCATGTAATGTGCCTCTCTTGCTTCACGATACATCTTGTATGCGTTTGCAACATTCTGGGATGCCTTACACTTCCTTGCCCAATGTCCGGTAGTCCACACCTAAGACAAGCATCTTTATGGTCAGGTTCCCTTGATCGAGGCGCTTTAGGAGCTCTTTGGGGACAGCTTCTATCTTTGGTGGCGTCACCACCATAGCCGGAGGCTTGGCCTCTCTCTCTCTTCACATGTTTACCTCCACAGTTCCGTGCACGCCTATCTTGGCGGTTTCCTTCCTCTTTAGGGCGAGAATATGGACCAGAACGTCCAGAATTATCCATTTCCTTAGGGTTTCGCTCCTTGCGCCCTCCCTTAGGGGCACGACTATAATTAGACTTCAGAATTGGCTTGGCTCCCACAGGTCTAGAATTATAGTTCTTCACAAGTATGTTGTTGTACTTTTCAGCTACGTTCATGGCACCAATAAGCTCATGAAATCTTGTGATGCGTCCGGCATTGACATCAATCCGATAGTTCTTGGTTATCATCAATGCAGAGACGGGCAAGGTAGAGAGAGTCTTCTCGATCAACATCGTATCAGTGCTTTTCTACCCACAGAATTCCATCAAAGACTTGATACGAAGTGCTTCCGAATTGTAGTCAAGTACAGACTTGAAATCACAGAAGCGAAGGCTATGCCATCTCACTTTTAAGTCTGGAAGCAGGGAGTCACGAACGTTGCAAAAACGCTGCTCAAGTTCTACCCATAGTTTTCTTGGGTTTTCCTCGTTGAGGTACTCATTCTGGAGCACGTCATTCATGTGCCTTGTCATGAGAATTATGGCTTTAGCTTCATTCGCCTCTCTCGTAGCTCTATTCGCTTCAAAAGTGGCAGCTTGTTGAGGAGTAAGCACATTCTGACTTGGCTCTTGGATCGTACTCAGGATCCCATCAGCCTTAAGATGCTGCCACACATCATGGACCCACTTGTGATATCCTGCGCCTATTGTCTCTAGTGGAGCGAAGCTCAACTTGTTCAGGTTACTCATCCTGAAAAACAACAAGAAATTAGGGTTAGTTTCAGAGCAAAAAAGGTTACCACGAAAACAATAAAAAATTTCTTAGCGTAGTCGCTCCCAAGAAATTAGGAATTTCTGAGCGTAGTCGCTTCCAAGAAATTCAATTCCAAGAGGGGTTGGATTAGATCGAAATAATGATGTTTTTGGTCGATCGTTTTATCTCAACAAACTCTAAGTTTGAAGGACTCTACAAGCTCTAAGCTTGGAGTGAGCACGAACCCCCACAGTTCGGCTTTTGGTCTCCCCTATGAAGAAGAAAGGGGGGTAGAAGAAGGGAGGTTGCAAGTCCCCGATAAAAAGAAGAGAAATTGAATTAAAAAAACTCTAAAAAAAACGGGAACTTTTAGAAAAAAAATACCTTGAAATAGGTCACCGGAAAATTTGGTCAGAAAAAGTCGCCGGTGCTGACGTGGCGGTCTGAAACTGATGTGGCGCTGCTGTTGATGACGTGGCTGAGCTGACTGGACGCTGACTCTGGGCTGATGTCAGTGGGCCTCGTTACTGGGCTTCAAGCCTTTTCTTTCTTCTTCTGGGTCGAGGGCTGCACTGTTGCTTCTGGGCTGAGGGCTTGTCTCCTTCTGGGCTAGGCTCTGTGTCTGAGCGAACTGAAGCAACTGGAAAAGGCTGGCGTTGGTTCAAGGTGCAACAGCTTCTGGTGGCCAGTTTGGGTGTCTTTTGGCCAGTTCCGGGAATAATTTTTCCTGTTCCGGGAATCTGGAATCAGGGCTCTGCTGGTGGTGGAGTATGGCTGCCAGAGGCGGAGGAAAAGGCTTTGAACCGGGCAGAGGAACTTCTGTCACTTCCGGAGGCCGGTTTGATGTTTTTTCGGCCGGTTCTGGGGGTGGCGCCGCCGGTTCTGGACTCCTGGAGTTGAGATCTTCAAGGTGGGCAGTGGAGGTTTCTGGGATTTGAAGGCTACGAATTTAGGGTTTCAGGGTTAGGGCTTCGTGCTGATAACGTGTTTTAGGGAAACGATATTTGAGAGAGAATTGATGTGTTTTCTCATTGATAATAGGGGCCTCTTTATATAGAGGATTACAATGCATAGAATATGAATTGTACAAGGAAAGGTAATCATACAATGAATGGATATCTCTAAGATATTTTCCAATATTATCTCTAATTAAAATCCTATTACCACTAGGTCAAGTAACCTAGAGTTTGAGCCAAACACAATTCGGATTAACTTAAACAGTTGAGATTATTTTGGCCTAACAAACTATTTTGTCATATCAGCTACATGAATATCTAAATTTTTAACAAACTATTTTGTCATATCAGCTACATGAATATCTAAATTTTTTCTTAACTATGTCTACAATCAATGATTTATATCCACCCCATACTGTTGAGATTATTTTGGCCTAACAAACTATTTTGTCATATCAGCTACATGAATATCTAAATTTTTTCTTAACTATGTCTACAATCAATGATTTATATCCACCCCATACTATTTTATTTTTTTGTGAAAAAATAACAAAATACATTCCATTACCATGATTGGAACCCTGGTCCCTTGGGTGAGAGCCAAATATCCTAACCAGCTAGACTACAACAACTTTATGACTATTTTGTTATAATGTTATATTAATGCATGTATCAATATTGACTTATATTCATATATTCTCTATTTTGGCATATGATACTCACAAATTTGTATCAACAATATTAATTTTGTTTCCAACAAAATTGAGGTATGTATTTTTATGAGCTTGACGACTTCTATTTGATCTCCTCTGATAATTTAATAGTAAATTGTCAATATATAATGAGATCGAAACTATGTTTTTCTTGATCATATTATATGACGACTTCCATTTGAGGTAACGAAATTTAAAAAAAGAACAAAAAAAATAAATAAATAAGTTAACAGAGAAAGAAAAGGGACCGAGGAGACTCGAGGTTCGAACAGCCCACCCGTACTTTGCGCCTCAGCCACTTCACCAACTTGTCAACAATCTGTTATTAGTTTACCGATCGACCTAGTCAATCTGACTCATATATTTACAGAAGATCATTGACTTTAGTGCGTGTGGATATGTATGAGTGAATCTAGTCATATATACATGTAATTATATATGCGTATACACACACGTCACGCATGTGATGTATGAATGCACGATCTGGAGTTCTGACCGGTGACCACTGATAGTGATAAAAACTCTAGATTAATCTTCCAAAGAAGAGAAGAAGATTTGTTACAGCAGTCGGCTTGACCGCTGCAGGCATGCATTTGCTTTGGCATTATCTATTGGTTAAATTTCAAGTACCCTCTATCAATCAACACAAGAACTAAACTACGTAACACCTAGCTGCTATCTGAAACTTCAAAATGCATGCAATCTCTTCAATTCAATGATGTAACTTTAGCATAAAAAACCCTAAAGGGACAGCAAAGGTAATTAAAAGTCAAAATATTTCCAAATATATAAAAACAAGTCGATCGATCTTGGTAATTTTTGTTGCATTAAACTAATTAGCCTTCTGCAATTTTCACTCCTATAGTCCCTAAATCTGCCTCATATAAAGAATACGGAATTAGACATGTTCATAGGGAGTCTATGTGTCCAAAATGGCTACAGGTGCCCTGCCCTGATCATGGAGTCACCTACTCTGAGCATTCTCATGTCTCTGAGCTCCTCTTAGACTATTTGTCGGGGTTTCAAGATTTATAAGCATTGTATGTAACAATCTTTATGAGCTAAGTTCTTGTTTTCTTTTGCTTTTGGTCCCCAGTTATCCAACAAAATTATATAAACATAAACGTACAGTTCTAATTAATCATTTAGGAATGTGCAACAAGAGTTTGCTGTTGGTGTCCCCTATATCAGAAAAGCTAACAATGTCTTACATTATATGTTAGCAAACAAACTGTATGTGTTAGCATCAAGAATTATTTGACGAATTGAAGATATTTGCCCCCGGCATTCCTAATGTCGAAAAGATATATTGAAGCAATTATTGTGTTTCCCCAGAAAAGAAGGCTGTACTTGGATGGCTTGAATACAACATTGTCGAACACCATTGGCAAAATGAAGTCGAGAGTGTTTGAAAATTTGGTCGATGGATGCTACTTCCGTCACCGGATTTCATCTCCTACAAAATCACACAAAAACAAGGTATTAATAACAAATAATTATCATTATTTTATTGTCATATAGATTAAAATAACAAGAACTATAAGACTTATCTCTTGAATTTGTAAGCTTCCAAAGTACACATCATTCGAAAAGAGTTCAAGGTTGAGGCGTGTAAACACTGCCCTTAAGAGTAGATTTCGCCCTTCGGAAACAATGTCTCGGTGTAGCATGTTAGTGGCTCCTTGCCCTCCAGGGTACAACCGTTAATCTTTGTAAGCATACACTCGCAATACTTGGATCCTAGAACAACTTGATAATTTCATTTGGCATAGGAAAGAAGGAATATTGAGAGCATAAAATTGCGAATATGAGAAAAGAACTCTTGAGGAGAATGTATGGTGATCATAAACATACATCCATAATAGGAAGGAAACGAGGGTATATATATGACTCAGCAAAAAAGACTAGTAATTAAGGTACGATAATGATCATCAATATTCATAATGTTGGCTTTTGTAACTGATATGGAAAAGCTTACTGGTTAACAATGGATTAAAAAGCAATTAACATGCCTCGCAATTGTAACGGATGTAGTGAAAATAAAATATATACCAACTTATGCAATGAAGGTTTTATTGGAAAACAAAGCACCAATTAATTGGCTATGATTAAACTCAAGAAATAAATATTGTATTTTGAAATATTATAACCAAAATTCCAACATAGAGGAAACATATATAGCTGCAACTGTTGTGGCTATCACGACAAACGATGATCGATAAACCAACCTTGGTACTACATTTCTAATAGACACTACGCCAATAATACGATTAGACGACAGTTTTTCGCTGTTGTCTGATACATCTCTTTGCTGTCGTCTGAATGAGTGCTGTCTGATGGGGGGTATCAGACAACAGCAAGATTCTGTCGTCTGAAGAAAATTTGGACAAGAGCAAGAACTAACAAACTTGTTGTCTGAACACCAGAAAAGACAATAGACAACTTAATGTAGCTGTTGTCCAAGTGACTTCAGTTAGTAGAATGTAAAGAAAAGGAACTTCTGAGGCCATTAAGACAACATAACTTATACTGTAGCATTGTCTATTAATGTTTCACACTCTATTTTTCTCATAGTAAGCTCTTGTGTGTTGTTTACTCAAACAACAGCTTTCTAGGTTTTGCAATTATTGAAGGTTATTTGCAACTTTAGTTTTCCTAGTATGATGTACTGGTTAATGAAGTGAGACAATAGTTTCTTTGTATTCTTTGTTGTTTTCCTTTATTTCACACAACAGAATACGTAGCTTTGTCATTGTGTTTTACAATGTTGGGCAATAGAACAAGTTTAAAAGATATTGTTGTTATGTTGTACAGGCAACGGTTTTTTCATTTGATTTTTTTTGTGCTCAATTGTCAAGCAATGATTTTCTGGTGAAATTGCGTTGTATGAGATTGGATAATAAGACATACATTCTGGATACTGCATCTAACAAAAACCTATCAATCAACGCATCCACAAACACATCCAATATTGATACCAAAAGGTTTCCATTGATTCCAACAACATCTACAATAATTATCTAAACATAAAGACCAAAAACATTAGAATTTATGGAATCCAAGGTAAGCCAAAGGCATAGTGATAACGGCACTTTTCCTTCTTTCTTCTTTTTCTTCTCATTTTTTTCCTTCTCTTTGTCAACTTCCTCTACCTTTCATTCCATGTGTGTAATCAGTAACTTCTAGTCAGCCTCCATTGCTCCTGCATTCAAAATGAGAAAGCAATGTCTTAGAGGAAATAGAGAAGCCAGTAAACTAGATTATACAAGAGGCATGATTATAGTAATAATGTCACACACACACATGATTATACCTAGCTAGGTGTGATCTAGGTATTATGAGTATAGTGTGCTGTGCATATATGCCAAAGAATGGCAAAAACTTTTATGCCTATAATTGTACACAGAATGCCTCATCATCAAGAAGATAGTAGCCTGAAAATTCAACAACGAATTGAACACCTTCAAAATTTGCACCAGAAAAAGAAACGGCATGCTTGATCCATATTAAGCTTTACAACAGAGTCTCAAGTATCCAACACTTATAGTAACCAACCATTTACTTGAATCAAAACCTCTCACTATGAGGCCAAAACATTGTTGTGCATTCGTTCATATATAAGGCCAAAACATTGCTGTGCATTCATTCTTATATACACAGGTATATATATCCACACATCTACACACACACACATACACACACACTAATTGAAAAACAAATACCAGCTTAGACGAAGATCACGTACTGGTAACGTAGGCTAAGCAAACTCCATCCAAATCACCACCAACCTTTCAGCCTAAGACAAATATATGAATTCCATTAGTACTGATAGCATCAACTCCTAGATTTTATCACCAAACTGGCCAAAATTGGATTCGTTTGAAACCCTTAAAATGATAGGAATTCCATAAACCCAAACCTAGAATTAATCAATTGTGTCTGAAACAAAACATATTGAAACCATACTAAGGATATTAGAGCACGAATTCACCTTAGGCATCCAATCTTGCAGTCTCTCCTCTTTTCCCCAATTCGCTACCTCTGCTTTCCGTATCTAACAAAACCCAAAGATGTAAACAGAACTATACGATCGTATCAAAACCCAATCCAAACAGAGTAGTTTCGTAAAGTGCTTACGGAATTCACAAGAAACACGAGTTAAGTTTTGGGTGTACAATTAAAGCTTCAGTTTTTACGAAATTGACAAGAAACACGAGTTAAATTTTGAGATAAAAGATGAAGACTTTATGGAGAGATTGAGGGAGGAGAGTGAAGGAAGGGGTTGAGATACTGACTTATTCATTGCTCTGCTGACGCAAGAGAGAGAGCATGAGTCTCTAGTTCCAGCTTAAGGAGGATAGCGGTGATCAATACTCAGCTGGGCAAGGTCCCCAAGCCAATCCCCATTTGTTGTTCTTGTTTTTGCTCCTTCTTCTTCTGCCGCTCCATTTTTCTGTATTCTTGTTAAAAACAACTGAAGTTCAGACCTCAGATTGCCTCTTGTATACCTCAACTCCTTTTCAATCTTTTATGCCACTGATCTAAAAAAAAAAAAGGCGAAACATTTCGAGATCCAACTCTAATAGAAAGAGT
>LYNE01003314.1:0-25621 GCA_001662545.1 Rosa x damascena | reverse complement strand
TTTACTCTACCTAAATCTAGGTTAACTATTCTTGGATATTACATGTTATTTAGACATTCTGTGGTGCTCTTACTTGATCGTGATCTATCGTGCGATGTTAGTATTCTCAGAAATTTGCATATGAAATCCCACGAAGGGTGTTGAAAATATGGTCTACATGTTATACTTGGTGAAACCTCTTATATTTGTTTTGCGAATCATATACATATCCGGCTAAGGGTTATCTCTGCATATCTGTATATTTGAAGGCGTAAATCCCACAAAGGGTCATATATACATCATTGTTTACTCTGGTTTATAATCTACAATTTAGCTTGAGCAGATTTTTTTATTTTTTTATTTTTTTTTATAATATAAATACCTGTACTTGCATGACAATCTATTGGTACAATTGAAGCCTCTGTATTCTATTTCGTTTTCCAGCTTCGTCTCTATTCTTCTGCTTTTCTTTATTTTTCATAGAACTCTTTCAAAGAGAAAAGTGATTTGTTTATCCAATATCAAGCTTATGTTTTAATATATCCAGTGCTTATTTGATTACTTAGGAACAATGTCAAGTGCAGATGATGGAACGATTGAAAATATGATATGGCTTTAAAGCTTTAATCCATCCTCGCGGAATTTCTCATAAATTGCTTTGAACTTATCGGTTTCACTCCTTAAGGAATTCTCAAACTCTTTGGAGATCGTAGATAGTGAATTCATGAATTCATATATATTCATCATACATAGACTTCTTTATCCTCAACTACTTCAATCTTCAATCCATCCTCCAGCTCCTTTTTGACCAAGGAATAACAATTACTTACTTTTGTGGAACGGAACTTCACACACACATTCATTGAACAAAAAAAAGAACTTTGACGATGGCAATCAAAGGTTGTTGAGATTGGTTCTCATGAAAAAGAAGTAATGACACACAAGTATTAAAGTTGCAAATATGTTTGACAATTGACATAGTTGGTGTAGACTTTCTGGTAGTGCATATGTGGGTAAACTCACAAAACTCACATCTTATCTTCTTCACACTGTTCTGCAAACTCACATAGATTTCTCACTATAATTGCATAGGTTGTTCTTAGCTTTTCTGGTCCAACATCTTTTGTAAAGTCACATATATAGCCGGATTCACTATAATTGCACATTATCTTCTTTATACTGTCTTCTGAAAAGTTACATAAATTCCTCACTATAATTGCATATGTTGTTCTCAACTCTTCTGATCCAATATCTTTAGCAAAGTCACCTTATCTTCTTTTATACTGTTCTTCAGCAAAGTTACATAGATTCCTCACTATAATTGCATATGTTGTTCTCAACTTTTTTGGTCCAATATCTTTAGCAAAGTCACATAGCTGAATTCACTATAATTGCACCTTATCTTCTTTATACCGTTCTTTTATAAAATCACATGAATTCCTCACTATAGGCATAGGTTGTTCTCCTTGTCTGAAACTTTAATATAATTGAGGCCAGTCCCATATAATTGAGAAAGATGAAGTGAATGAGTTACTTTTTAAAACATAATTCATCAAGTTTGTTTTCTTCTGTTGAAATTGCTTCATTATGATTTTTCCTCACCTAGATTCATTTTGAGGGGATTTCTCCTCACCCGGGTTTCCCTCGAGGGGATTACTCCTCACCGAGATTCTCCTAACTCAAATTCCCCTTCAAGGGATTACTCCTCACTTATATTCATCTTGATGAGATTTCTCCTTACACAGATCTGCCTTGAGGGAATTACTTCTCAACTAGATTCGCCTTTTAGGAAAATTATCTCACCTAAATTTTCCTTAAGGGGATTTATCCTTACCTAGATTCGCCTTGAGGGGATTTCGCCTCACCCAAATCTAACTTTAGAGGTTTCACCTCGAGATATTTTTCCCATACAGGTAGCAAGTGCTACCTTTCTATTAGGTCGATCATTTCCTGACTACAAACCGTTCTTAAAATTTTACACCCCCACATAACCTCTATATTCCATAATGTATGTTCCTCTGTAAATAATTGAGTAACTTTTTTATTTTTATTTTTTCTTGTCAGATTTTACAGTATTTCTTCATTTTATTGATATATATCTTAAATATTTAATATATCGTCAAATATTTAACGATATCGAAGAAATTTCGTAAAAATGGTAAAAGATAAAATATTTTTCCTTTATCATATATTGATCACTTCGAAAACAGATATTTCTGTTGAAGGATATCAGGATTATGTGTGCCTTAGCAAACTAGGATTACTTTCTACAGTTGTAATAGGAGAGAATGTTCTACATTCTTAGTTCTAATTAGAATAGGATTCCTTGTACTCAAAGATTATGTGCTTGTACTCCCTATATATAGAGGCTCCTGTTATCAATGAAAAACACAACTATTCTTCCAATTCTCTCTAAAATTCTCTTTTCCTTAAACACGTTATCAACACGAGCCCTGAAATCTAAATTCAAAAACCTATGTAACATCCCAACCCAAATTAATAAAAAAAAAAATCAGAATTTGTGATGAATTGGAATTGTTCTTACCAGTACTATCTAAATCTTATAAACACCAATTGAAAAACTATAACCACACTATTGTCTAGATCTCAGCAGATAGACTAAGATTGATACATTTCCATCACCACCATCAAATATCGTCATAATCGTATTGAGAGAAGAGAAAATGTCGGGAAAATCGGCGTCCACAGATCTTTTAATCTCCTGCCCTGACGCCCTTGAATTGAAAAGGTAAGAGTGATAGCAACCTTTCTCTTCTACCTACGGACTTAAAAACTAGCTCCCCACCTGAAGAAGATTAGAGATGATGTTAAAGCGGTGAGGTGTGATTGAAAAAGAGAGACTAGACTGATGAGTGAGAGGAGTATGTATTTTGGTGATGCCTCCGTGAAAGAAGAGAGACGAAATTCAGGCTTCCCGAGGCGAGAGGAAGCTTCTGGTCCTCCTCTCTTGCTCTCCCTCTTTCCTTTTCTTTCTTTTTCTTTTTGCCTCCCGAAGACTCTCGACCTTTCCCTCTCTCTCCAGATTTGTTACGTGTCAACAAGAAATGTAATAGCACGTGTAGGCTTAGAGACCTACATATATTTGTTATTTAGAGAAATAATTCATGTAACTTTCTTTGACTACATATTGATAAAAATCAATAATAATCAATTTCTTGATTTACTAGAAGTAACTAATTTATATTTGATTCTTTTATTAACTTCTCAATACCGGGTATTACAAACTCCCCCCCCATTTTAAAATTTTCGTCTTCGAAATTTCAAAGGACTGCATTTGTATTACAATGTATTTGGTCACTTGATTTATTTTACAATTTGCTAGTTAACAATCTATCGAAAATCATTGCATTGAGGAATGGCATCGGAAAAGCGCATTATGTTTCCCCAAAAATTCGGAATCTATGTCATTGTATTCATTCTTTTTATTTTTCATTTTATGCAAACAATCAACAAAGCATTGTAGAAATTACAAAGCCGTTGAATTTTGTAACATGTAAACGTTATACTAGCTGTCAAGTCTTCATGGTATCATTTTCAATGATTCCAAACACAGCTAATAGATCAAATTTGGAAATAATTGAGTTGTTCATTGCATTCTTTGGTTAATCTCACAGTTACCTTTTCTTTCATATAAGAACACATCATCATCTTTGACAATTACTTGGTCCAAATAGCCAAGTCCAATACGTTAATCCATCCATCAATTGAGTTTGGCCATTTGCAACATTCATTCAGCCTGCTTCTTTTGAATTTGTCAAATAACAATTTCTTTTTCTTTACTCTCTTTCCCGGTTAGGCCCAAATAGTTCTCGGATTAAGGCCACCGAGCACACCCCGTACAAGCAGATCCCTATCAGATTTTGGGTCTTTCACCCTAGGGAACTCGATCCCTCCTTAATTATATCTCGGACCTAACTGGATTAAAATTCCTTCAGATCATGTAAGAGTCATTCATTGTCTTTAATTTTCTTCCCTTAAACCATTAGGATTTGAAAGTTTCCACTCACTGATATTTATGAGCAGGTCATATATGCAGACATATACATAGATATAATGACTTATTTAACCAAGGCCAAGTCACACATCCACATATATTTTAGCCCAGACAAGGTAGCTATGTATAACATTTATAGAAGCTAACTGATTACTTGAAAGGAGTAACGTACCTGAATATATATCTGCATTTTGGAGATTATTACGTTGAGGGTTTTTTCCCGTATACCCAGAAACAACATGTATTGTGCCAACTTGCACCAACAAGTTTGTATTACACTATTCTCTTAGGAAAAGACTTATAAGGGTAGTCATATTTAGGGTAGTGCCTATTATATCCTATGTTGACTTTTTGGGTTTCGACTTTACCTTTTACTTTGGAAAACTTAATTTCAAGCTTCTGAGAAAAACAAAACTAGCCTTCAACATGCCCAAGTTTTTCACCTAACAGCCTCCTGCCTAACGGTTACTTTAACAGGCGGAATCATTGCTGCTGTTTCTATCCTAAGCCAAAACTAGTATCTCCGGTAAACGGAAAATTTAACCCTTCAAGGTTCTACAGGATTCAGGCAGAAAACAGATAGACAGTATAGACATAAATCATTCTGAACTTAAAAATTTTGACGAAGTGGACGAGCAATCTAGAATTATTTATTTAAACATAATTACAAGCTAGAAAATTCATAGCCTCACTCTCTGGTAAACAGCTAAGAGCTGTTTAGCTATCCATGAGAATGATTACAGATACTTACTTGAGAAAGAAAGCACACTACTCCACACTAGATAGGAAGGAAAGAGCACACTGCTACTATGGCTTTCTTACTTCTTGAGAGAAGACTCTTCTGCTCAATTTTCTTATTTCTTTTCTCACACCCACACCAACAAAGCTTCATCAATTTGTCAAGTAGCATCAAGATTTGAGTTTGGGTAAAAGTGAGAAGCCATAAATCAAGGCTTGTCATAATTGCTCCATAGCAATTTGTGACTTGTTCTTGTTACTTCTCACTTCTCTTCACCTTTCTCTCTTTAATTTGATGAATATTCTTGTTGATTAGTTGATGGGTAGTGAGTAGTTTATTTAGGAAACTAGGGTTTGAGCCCTAGCATGGATTTTATGTAATAAATATGTTTTGATTTAATGGTTTTCAATTTCGTGTTTGGCATATGTTCTATTCTATAATATTTGGCTTAGATGTATGCTTAGGAGCTTGATTAACTCTTGATTGTGTCGATGAGCATGTCTAGAACAAATTAGGGGACCTAATCACTTCTCTAATTTATAGCTAGGACACTTGTTTAGAACATGGTTAGTTACAATAGCAATTTCGATTGCCGTATTGGCTAGCTTGGGAACCTTGATTCTAGGACTCTTCGCCTTTTGGTGCAACTAGAGGCCCTAACAAGGCTCTAAATTGTCCCAATTGAGTTCTACGGTTCTTGATCCAGAGTAGGAATACCATTTAAGGAATCTAATAACTCATGAGCCTTCAAAAGCCTTGGGTACGGTTCTTGATGCCATTATAAACTGTTTAACCATTGTCAGAATATATTTGTGCATTGAATTTAGCTAGGTGGATACCCTAATGACCTAATTTCCATTTCTTACTTTTCTTTTCTTTATTTAATTTAGTTGTTAGCTAAAGCTTTCATTTAAATTCTTGTAATTTAGTTATTAGAAAATTACAAACACAATTTTGAATGACAATTTCTCACTCATTTGTACATATCCACCACTAGGCTCTTAGTTTTGATTAGGCTTTGGTGAAAATCAAAGCCGACCATTGCTAAGCCTTGGTGCCTTAGAGTAGCATTTTTATTTTATTTACTTTATTTTTCTTTTGTTTGCTTAGTGACTTTAGTTCCGACCACCACCCAAGGATTGTGGGTTAGCCACTAATCCCCATGGTACGATAACTTTGGGCACAATATTTCCCTATCTTGACACGATACGTACGCATGCGTAAATGTGTATTAAGTCACTGGGAACATGAGACCACTGTTTCTTTCCTGAAAAGCATATAAAAGGTTATCTAAAATAGTTTTATGGTGATATGCTAGTCTCCTGCCAGTTCTGAATACAGATTTTTCGAAGGTTTTCAATTCATAATTAAAAACATTTATTACTCCAAATGGAGTTGATTTGCTTTTTGGCAAAGCAACAACCTTAAACGGTCTTGATGAGCCTTTACCGTCTGCCGTTTGAGACGGGCTAGCCAATCTTTTCACCTGTGATTGATCAGTTATGGCTAAACCTTTTGAATTTAGCAAAAATCTTTTGAGGATTTTTTCTTTGGGTTCCTTAGTATTTTCAGGTTCTTTTCCTGTTCTCCGGTTTCTGGGGTTGCGACCTTCATCGCCTTCTCTTTGGCTGAACATTTTCATCTCTCTTGTCAGGGCGTCTGGAAGATAGTTCTTGTTTTCTGCAATTAATTCAACATTGTAATCATATTGGTTAAGAAATAATGGTCAATTTGCTAATCTTCCTCTATCAGCAGCTTTATCAAGTTTAAAATTTTTAAAATTCTTTACTCTAGCACAATCGGTGCGTACAGTAAAGGGTTTTCCTAAAAAAGTTGGAGAATTTAAAATTATTTTTTTGACAGCCAAAATTTCTTTTTCTCCTGTAGAATCATTTTGTTCTGCAGGGCTAAACTTGCCACTACAAAATGTACAAATCTATTCAATGTTAGTTCCAGGCGTTTTTGCTAAAACAACATCGGACCAGTAATTATCATTAGCATCAGTTTGGAGTATGATTTCATCATTCTCTTCTGGTTGTTGTAGAGGAGGGAGATTCTTGCAGAGAGATTTTATCTGCTTCACAATTTTTTCATCATCTTCTGTGAAGTTCCATTTTCTTTTGGAACTTGTCTTAGGAGATAACATTCCCGAAATCTCTTCCATAGTTGATGACTCTTAAGAATCTTTCTAGACTTTTAGCGACATGAATTCTGTCTGGAAATTTCCAGATTTTCTCGAGGATGTGGGGTTGGAGTTTTATTACTCCATTCTTGATATTTATACCCAGAAAATCAATTTCATCTAGGATAAAGAAGACTTTCTTTTCTCCTAGGATAATTCCATGTTGGATTATCAATTTAACAACCTCGTAGAGGTGTTTCATGTGTTCTTCTCTGTTTTTGGAGAAGACAAGAATGTCATCGATATAGACGGCACAGAATTCCGCAACATGTTTGAAGATGTCATCCATCTTTCTCTGGAAAATTGAAGGGGCTTATTTTAGGCCAAAGGGCATTACTAATCATTCATGATGTCCTTGTGGTGTTCCAAATGTAGTGAGAGGAACACTATTTGGATGCATCTTGACTTGCCAAAACCCTGACTTTGCATCGAATTTTGAAAAGACTTTAGCTCCTTTGAGCTGATTGATCAAGACTCTTGCTTGAGCTATTTGATAACCGTCTTTAACGGTCTTTTTATTGACATCTCTGTAGTCAATCATCACCATTCTAGCTTTTCCTCGAATATTTTCTGCATGGTTTCTTACGTAGAAAGCTGAAGCATGATGAGGGCTAGTGGATGGTCGAATTAATCTCTTGTTAAGAAGATCTTCTATATCTTTTCTGAATTCTTTTTTCTCTTCCTCTTTGTATTGAGGAATGGCTTTGACATGACATATAGCATTCATATCATGCAATCTTAATTCACAGACCACTGGATCATTTTCCCAAAATTTCTAAGGGTCGACATCTATATTCTATTCGGGCATTTTCTTGATTTTATCAAGAGTAGGAATTTTATCAGATTCAAGCTTATTTTGGAAATGCTTGAGGTTATGTTCATGGATGAAACTAGCTTCTTCATCTTCGCTAGTGTCTTCTTCTTCAGAAGAAGAATCTTTTATAAGCAATTCTTTTTGTTGCTTAATTTGAAGAACAGGCTCAAATTTGGGTTTGTAGGGCTTATGATCACCACTATTTTGTTGCGATCTCTGATATTAAGTAGTAAAGTTTGGACCTACTACACTTTTTGCTTGAGTAAGTCTATAGCATATCTCATTTTCTGAAGCCTATAGCTTCTTCATCTTGAATAAATCTCTGTTGGAGAATGAAATTGTTTCCCAACAAGAAATCTGATCCTTGGCCTTCTGATTGCCAAAGGGTGTTGATTATAAATGTTCCTCCACCAATGGTGATGTGAACATCTCTAGCTACTTTATTCATGGTGAGTGATTACACGCATTTTTATGCATGTAATTGTATCTAAAACACTATAAATAAGTTAATTCTTGAGCTAATTATAATGTAGTTAATCCAATTTTATTTGTTTTGTAGGTAATAAGTGGAGTTACGGAAATTGAGAGAAAATGATGCAAAAAAAGCACAATTTAGAATTTCCGACAAAAGGACGAAGTGATCGTTATGGGTTAACCATAGTCAATGCCAGTGAAGGAGAGGAATATAAATCCATAACGTTACGTGCGGCGGGATAGATTTTAGAAATAGAAACAGAAATATATATATATATATATATTTATATATATATTTCTATATATATATATTTATATTTACATATATAATAGTCCATGCATGATGACACAATCATTTAATTAAACAATGCATCATTGCATCTGCACCGCCAGACCAATTTTGGTCATGCCACGTGTCCTGGCCAATATCATTTCATTGTCTCCCGACCAAAAGAAAAACCAGCACGTGCTCCTATACATTCACAGCAGCCATCACCGTTAAATTCTCTTCCCCTCTCGACCAATGGACAAGATGCATTCATTTTTCCTCTTTATTTGATCAACAGCCACCACGACTCCAAATATATAGCACCAACCCTTATTCGCTCGGGAGAGGAGACGATTCTCTTCCTCTTAACAAGAACCAGAACAGCCGCACCAGGCACCACACCAAAAACAGAGGCAGCCCCTTTGCGCTGCTCTCTCTCCTCCTTCTCCTCCATTTTTCCATATTTTCTTTAGTTTTAGTTTAGGGATTTGAAGGATTTACTCACCCAAAGCTTCAAGGATCCATCAAGGAGACTTCTCCTCTACAAGATTCAATATTTGGGTATTTTGTGGGAGTTGTAATTCAAGACTAGTCATGCTAGCTTTTTAACTATTTGTGACTATACTTATTTTCTCCCACACTTCTCTACTCTTTTCCCTTTGAATTTTGTTTCTTTGATGTTCATAATTATGGGTTGTGAGTAATTTCCTTGTTGTGGGGGTTAGGGTTGTGTCCTTAACCCAAATTTAGGGGTCATCATTTGGCCCGTGGACCTAAAAGCCCATGGGCGCCCGCTCGGCCCAGCGGGCAAAAGCCCGGCCCGGCCCGCAGAAAAGCCCATCTCGGCCCTGCCCATTGGGCACGAGGCAGGGCTAGGGTGGAGGGTTCAAAGCCCAAGCCCGGCCCGTTATATGCCCATTAAAGCCCGCCCGGCCCAGCCTTATAAGCCCGCTCGAAAGCCCATTCAATTTTTGTATTAATATATTTTTATGTAGTTATATTGAACTAATTATTGCATTAGGCCATATGTTTTTTTAATTTTGTATTTTATTTTGTTCAATAATTAACATATCATCATTTTTTCATAGGTTTTTGTATTTTTTTAACAAAATAATATGACATATAAATATAATGGGCTCGGCCCTGCCCATCCAAAAAAGCCCGGCCCTAAAAAGCCCGTAAGGCCCTGGGCCTTGATTTTAAAGAGAAGCCCAGCCCAGCCCGGCCCGAAAAATAAAAAAAAATATGTTTTGGCCCAGCCCGGCCTGAGCCCATTAATTTTGGGCAGGGCTGCCCATTGACGACCCTTACCCAAATTTTGTGTAAAAGATGTTTAATTTAATGTAATGATGCAATTTTCATATGATGGATGCTTATATCTATTTTTGTTGGGTTAAAATGCATGTCTAGGAGCCTAGTCAACTCTAGGGTGTGTATTTTGAGCATGTCTAGGACAGAGTTAGAGGCTTGACCCCCTTTAATTTCTAAGCTAGAAACCTTCAATTTCGTATTCGAGAGGTTATAAGCATGGTGATTTACACCTGTTGCGTGATTGCGCGGGCGGGTGGCTTAGCAGTCTAATTCCTCGATCTCTATGTCTCTTGATGTGAATTAGTGACCCTTGAACCGGCTCTAATTCATGCCAAGTGAGTTCCTACAGCCCTTGAACCGGAGTAGGAATACCATGAAAGGGAATTTAGGTCCTTGAGCCTTGAACCGCCTTGGATACGACTACCGCCAAAGTAGGGATTTACATCTACATTATATTAGCTTCCGACACATAGAATTTGGGTGAAGGAACCTCCCTAACACCCGACATTCCCATTTATTTGGTTACACTTTTATTAATTTATTTTCATTTTTATTAATTGCTTTACATTTCATTACATTTTGTTAATATAAAATCATCTCTCAAAATATTGAATTTCGACTCATTGTAGATAATCATCACTAGGCTCTTAGTTGTGATTAGGTTTTGGTGAGAACCAAAACCGAGCATTGCTAGGGCTTGGTGCCTTAGATTAACATTTTTATTTATTTTCTTTTTCTTTTCTTTGTTTGCTAAGTGTCTTTATTTCCGATTACTCAAGGATTGTGGGTTAGCCACTAATCCCCGTGGTACGATAACTTTGGGCATAATATTTCCCTATCTTGACACGCTTCCATCAAATTGAATACCAGTAGCTTTTCTTTTATCATCTTCTTTCCAGAGTTCTTCTGGAATTGCAAACTTTTTTGCAACTGTAAATCCCGATCCATTATCTACAAATGCATGTAGATGATATTTTTTATGATCCGGGAATTTTAATCCAATCTCTATGTAGTTTCTGTATCTACTAGTAGAGACTATTTTTGATTGTTGAAGCTCTTTTTGAGCTTGTTCTTGTGGTATGAATGGTTTACATTCTTCTTCTGGATTGTTTTCTGGTGGTTCAACCAGTTCTATATTTTCATCGATCTTTTCTTCATTGATTTTTTGTTCCTTTATTTCTGAGGAAGAGGATTCCATAATTTCTTGGAACAAAGTTTCTATTTTGTCCTCTTTTTGTTCAGAGAAATATTCTTCATATTCTTGTTCTACCAATTGGCTGATAAGACCATTCTTGGTTTTTCTTTTTGCTTTAGCTATGAATCATTCTTTGTGATAAGTCTTTTTTGACTCTTCACAAAACATAGGAAGTCCATTCATTTCATGACATACACAGTAGTCACAAACGAATGTACCAGGGTTCATCTGATAAGAAGACGTTATTGCTTTTGTCTTACTTTCTTCCCAGTTTTTGACTTTTAGAACATTCATTTGTCTAGATTCTAAGTATTCTACTTCAGAATATGTTTCAGAGTCAAATGATTCTTCTTCTTCAGACTAGGCAGAGTAAACTGACCTGTCATCTTCTTCATCAGAATAGGCTATTTCGTAGCCCTTCATATTAGCTGTTTCTACCACAGGCTCGTATTCTTCAAATAGAGCTTTTGTAGATCTTTTAGTTTTCTTAGGACATTCATTGGCATAATGCCCTTCAGCTTTACATAGCCAGCATCTGCAAGCTTTCTTGCCTGGTTGTTTATTCTAATGATTGGTTTGATGATTCTTCTTTTTCTTGAAGAATTTGTTTTTTGGATCTCCTTCTTGTTTCTTGAAATTGGAGCTTTTCTTAAACTTCCAATCTTTTTTATGTTCATTTTTTCTAAACCGTTTTGGGTAATACTTCTCTTTTCTATTTTTGCGAAACTTGGTTGGCATATCCAGTATTCTGTAACAGAAGTTTTCCACTCCTTTGAGCTGTTTCTTGGCCATTTTGGCTCTGAGATTTGCTTTGCATTGTTCTTTTAATAATTGCCTGATTCTATCGGCAATTCCTCCAACTGAAAATCTTTCAATTGGTTTCTCAGCTATGCTTTCTTTCACAGCTATTCTCCAAGGTTCAAGAAGTTTCCTGTGTAACAGGTTTACTAGATCAGTATTTTCTAGTTCACCTACTGTACAATAGTATTCTTGAAATTCATTCAAGTATTCTTCAAAATATCTCATGTCACAAATTTTGAGAGTATAGATGTTTGATTTGGCCGCTTCTTTGGCCTTTTCACTCAGATTTGAGAGATCTCCACAGAATTGATCTTACAGGGGTACTGCAAAATCATACAGAGATTTAGAATTTTTTATTTCTTCTAGCCATTCTCTTCCTCTGGCAGTCTCTTTGAAAGACAAATAGTATTTTTTTTGCTACTCTAGTGAGGGTAGTTTCATAGTACACTTGAAGATCTGGTGCTTCAAATTTTCCAAGGGTGAGAGCAGAAGCCATCATGAGGTTATCTACCCATTGGTCAATAGTTTTTCTTTATCTAGAGCTTTGTCTAGATTCAGCCATATATCATAATTTGTGATCGGTACTCTAGGCATATTGTCTTATGGGACAAATCTTTGAGAATTTCTTTCTTCTTTTTTGCCTATAGGAGCCTTTTGTATATGGAGTTTTAGTTTTCCCTTTTCTATATATGATGATGAAAGTTTTGGAATTGAAGCTTTTTCCGTCTTCCATTTCTATATCTTGATAAGGAAGGACTTTTCTTACCTTTCCTGTTTTGAAAATTTTCATTTCTTTGATTATTTGTTCTAATCGTTCAGTATTGTTGCAAGATTCTGCTTCATCATAGAGTTCATAGAGTTTTTTTGCTCTAAGCATATTTACTGGTCTATTTAGATCAACTTCTAATTCTTCCTCTGTTATTGGATCTGTTGGTTCTTCAACAGTAGATTTGGTACCACTAACACTAGCTTCTCTAGTGCTGTAGCATCTTCTGAGATGATTTTTATTTATCCTGATATCTCCAGGCACACATCACTTTTTCTGTGATCATCAAATTTTAGACTGATATCTCCAGGCTTTCTGCTTTCATATATTGCCGCTGTGGCACTTTCTGGTGGTTTCTTTGGACCAGATAATTTCCATTATATAGGAAAAGTTACTTCATTCCAAGTAACCTTGTGAATTTGTTGTGAATGGTTCTTCTGACTGGTGAGAAATCCAGTAGTGAGTCCAGGGATGTTTGATATCCTTGTCTTAGGTTCTATTGTCATACTCATCAATTTATAGTATATTTTGTATACTATTGCAAGTTCTTGCATTCTTCTTTCATTGATATACCATCTGTCTTAACTCTTAGTATTAGACAGTGGGCTGCATCTTTCAAGCTTGTTGAGAAGTTTGGGAAACAGTTGAAATATGCCACTTGATTGCATAAAGATGCTTCAAGAGTTCCCAACAGACTAGCTTGAAAATCTGTTAGTCTATTGTCTTGTATGACACATAGAACTGAACAGTTTATGCCTTCTCGGGCAAGTAATTTTATGCCTACTTGGACTGCTCCGATATGCATAAATTGATAATTTTTTGCCTTTGCTCTGGCAACTTCTTGAGGAGTGATAATTAAGAGATCTGTTTCTCCTGTTGTGGAAGGAGTTGTAAATTCCAATCATTTGAAATGATGGTTGTCCATCAATTCAAACTTTCCTCTTTTATAGATTTGTTTGAAATCTAATTTTGGAATCGCGGAGTTTTTTAGCTCCCGTTCAATTTCATTGTATTCAAATTCTTCTGCATTCATGTATCCATTCATACCATAAAACCAAAATAGAAAGCATTCCAGCTAGCTTGATGGCTGCTGCATTCTAACTAATTACATTGAAAGATAGCAAAAGATGATACAATCAAATCGTCGCAAGAGAAAAATATTTGCTGCTAAAGTTCTCTCATACTTGCCACTAAAGATTCATCTCCTACATGGAATCATAGACCTGAATCCACACCCAACTTGGATTCCAAGGACAGTTGCAACAATTGCCTGCTGCTGGGTCAGCATCATATTTCTGCATAAAAAAAAATGGCGGAAGCACAAACAAAGAAAGTTAGGTCCAGTTTGTAACTTTTGGTAGATGATCCATTACAATACCAGCGTGATATCGTCTAGTAATTTCTTTTAACCCAAAATCAATCTCCACAAATCTCACATAGAAATCATAGCATATAAGAATTTAAAGTTCACTAATCATTTAGCAAAAGCTAGGGCTTTGGCATATTGTTGAAATCAAATCAATTAAAGTTAATCGTGTATTTCAATCTGCAGGTTTATTTTAAAGCAACTGATCACAGAACTTTGCACAAACGCATTCTAAACTTGCATTAAATATATTCATGTATTTTCATTCTGAGTCTTGGCATATGCTTACAGTAACTTAAATTTGGCCTACAACACTGTATAGTTTTTAAGATCAAACACCTTGTATATATTGATCAAAATGGATAACAAAAATTAGATAAATCAAGAACAAGATGACCAAGAGAACCGTACTAGAAAGATGAAATACTTACCCATCTTGTGCAGAGTAAGTGAGAACCTTCCCATTTACATCATCAAACTCTATATATGTAATTAAAAAAGGAAATGCACATTGATTTGGGAATTTGCAGCAACGATAGATATATATGCATGCACCCAAGCTTCTCCAAATTCTAATAGAATGATGAAGTAGAGGTGTAAACTGGATCATCAATTATATCCAATTCATATATGCTTCATGGAACCACTCAAGCATATCATGCTATGATTCAAAATTGCATCATGTTCGTAAATGAACAGATTTTCATGAAGGAATTAATCATATGATAGGAGAGAGAAGTTTTTGGTTACCTGTAAACATAGTTCACCATGGTACCTCCACTTTGATGAAGGCCTTTCTCTGATTGATCAGCCATCCAATTAAGTCTTTCAACCATCTGCTCCACAGAAAGAAAAATGAAATTAGCATATACTATTGAAACATACTTCTTGTCAGATTTCTTGTTCAGAGAACTGCCTAGTTCTACATATATCATTTATGCATCTAATATAAAATTCAATCAGTCCATCTCCGACTATAAAACATATACATATGCTCCTGTAAGGACTGTTGCACAAACTAGAGTTAAATGACATACTGCTCCATTTTGTAAGTGAAAATTTGCAACAGAATCCAGAGCTTTGCCTCTCTTTTTCTCTTGCAGAAGGTACCTTTAGTAAGAGAAACAAAGATATGTCAATAGTGTGTCACACAGAAGAACATAGATCACAATAATGTGCAAGACTCTTAAAAGTAATTTCTGTGATGTCATCGGCAATTACATAATATTTAATGTTAACCATTTCATTTTAGCAGACCCATCATCTTTACTAGCTTAGCAACAAAAAAGAGAAGGAAACTAGAGTTAAGACCTAGTATAGTTTAGTAAGAAAGCTCATCATTAAGTTCCAAACCCAACAGATACTTAGTATAGTTTAGTAACATCAATAACGTATTCCTGATCAACTAAATCCAGCAAGAAAGCTCAGTACTTCACACCAATCATGAACAAATTAAGATATTCCCAATCCAAACTAGTGGAGGAAATAACCCAACTTTGGTTCAGCTCAGTCATTATACTAAAAATCATTCTACCTAAACAAGTTCTAAACTTGGCTGAAACCAAGTATAGTTTCGTAACATCATTACCAAAGATCAACTAATTCCAAAACAAAGCTCAGAGCTTTAAGACATGCCCATTTCAAAGCTCATTAATACTGATAAAAACCCAATTAAAACCTTTGCAGTTTATTTGCATATGAGCAGCAAAACCCAACATATATGTTGGACCCAACTAAGACTAAAGCCATATTCTTCACTGAAAAAATCTAGCACAATCCACTATCAAATCTGACCATTTAGCAATATGTTGGACCCAACTTGGAAACTGATCTAAATTAGCATTGTGGGTATCCTTAACATCAATTCCAACATTAAATAACAGAGGCATCTGTTATAGATATGAATTGCTAAATATCAATCACAATATTAAGGAAGTAAAACAAACGCCTTTAATAAAGTGGATAACAATAAATTTAGAACAATGACATTTGAGTTCCTCCTATAGTTTGCGACAACAACAAAGATATAAATATGACATATCAATAGCCAAATTCAGTACCTTTCAATTGATCTAGTTCCGTCAACAAAGAAACTCTGGTTTATAAAGCAAGAAGACAAAAACTTTGCTTAACACCAGTTATTGATATTTGATCATTAACTAGGATGATCATCAGATTTCTCTCATTAAAACTGCATTTCTAAAAATGAGGAGTCACGTATCAATTCTCAGTTTTCTCTTGTGCAAACTAAGAAAGAAATGAAAGCTAATGCTTATATGCATGAGATCATATCAGAAGAGAGGCATTCAAATGCAGCCAATTTTCATCCATAATGCTAGAAGCTACTACCACATGTTTCCACTTTAACCAAATACTCTTGATCAAAAGTTAAATGGACAATACCGTAGATCATGGATTTGAATTACCAAAATCATTACATTTTCCTGCAGCACATGTTTATTCAAGTAATTTCTTGTTACTGCAATTCTAATCTGAGGAGTGACTTAAAGTGTCACAGTAGACCAGACCGCCTTAAGTTTCTTCTTTTCTTTTGCCAAAACATTAAAGGGAGAACAGACATCGAGATTTTCAGTGGGGCTAGAGTTAAGGAATCTCAAGACTTCAAGAGAGAGGTTTTGGAAAAAGGGAGATTACATTCAAGACTGAATTATTTGGGACAAAGACGTTTTATATATATATATATACAACAACGTTCTGAAGAGGACGTCCGTGAATATCAAAAATTGCGGACGAAACGATATCTACATGAAAAGGAACGGTCTAAGATGAATGCCTCCAATAATAATCGTGGGTCAAATAGGTCAAATAGCTCTGTGCTTCAACCCGACTCCTCAGTCTCACTCTCTCAAAGACAAAACTAGAGTTCTTGTCTCGACTTCTCCGATCAAAATCTAGTTCTCCAACCCGACTCCTAGTCTCCACCATTGACACTTGAAACTAGCCTCAGATTCCACGATTGTCGCAACACAAACTCTCTTCTTTTCCTTTATCTCACAAAAATTGTAGTGCTCTATGGTACTGAGTACTAACCTCCCTTGGAGTTTTCGCGGCAAAAGTTGGAGATTTGGAAGCACAGAAACACATCTAGAGTATGGGTTCTCTCTTTTCTGATGTGTTTGATTTCCAATTACAAAATTTAGGGTTTTTACCATATTTGGGACCTATCTTCTTTCTGTTTCTGGGTTTCTTTTTTCTTTCTTTTGTTGAAGTTATTCATTGATTTGTCTTATATATCTTAATTAGTTTGAGGCAACAATGAAAAGCATTCACCAAATTCATTAATAAATTCTATTTGATGAATTGGTAATAAGGTTGGTATACTACGGTAGCCATTGCCAAGGCCAAGACTACACTAGTGGCCAAGGAGAACTGTACGGCAAATTATCTTTTGCATCCCCCTAATTATTTGAATTGAAGTCAATTTCTTTGATCTTCTCTTTTGGATTTATTATTCTTAATTGTATTGATGGTAACTGTTATGATATAACTATCTCAATGAATGATCAAAACAGATTGAAATATGAGTCAATTATATTTGTCATCTCATTTGTGATGTTTCATCCACTCATAAGTTCTTTCATGCATTAGCTAGAATTGACGGAAATATGAGATGGAGGACCTCACCACTGAAGACCAGTCTCAGAAATTGGGATGTTCCCTGTTGGAATTCTGATCCTATTTTCCACCACTCATCGAATTCTAGTCCTATTATCCACCTATGAATAATGTGGTAGTTTTACAGTGAGGTATCATAAAGTTCATGAAGCAAGATTAAATCCTTCACTTCAGCACTCTAAATGATTACATGTCTGAAAGGTGATCTGGAAGATCAAGGCTTGCCAAAATACACTTCTTTGTTTAATTGGTTAGTTGTTTTATTGTTTTTATTGTTCTTTTTATACCAGATACCATAATTGGAATTTTTCCTTCTTTTTTTATCCCGTTTCTACTAGTGACTCTGGTTTACTCTTAATGTTGCAGCATTGCTGGCATATGCCTCATGTTTACTGGGAATTCGTTTTTTCTGTGGGCTAAATGGAAAGGAAGGTTCCCTCGACTGTTTATGACTTTGCAAAGGAATTTGAAGCAGAGAGGCATATTCATAGTTAGACGAATGTTGGAAGGAATGAAATCATTACATGAATGTTGTATTATATATCCAGCAGGGATTCCATTATAGAAGGCTTTAGTTAAGGTTAATTTTGAGTACTGGTCTTGTTCTGGTGGTTTGATGAAATGAAACTATGTTTATCTTATTAATTGGTCCCTATCTTTTTAATTCAATCCCATTCCCTTGTTGGTGTTTCTGGTTAAATTTCCTGAAGTTCATCTTGAGTTGGAACTAATTGAATCTTTCTAGCTTCAACTATGTATGTAACAATGATCTAGATGAGTTGGGAGATTTGATTTTGTCACTACTGGAGAGAAGTAGCAATAACATAAGTCCCTTGATGACATACTTTAATTTTATGTCATCCTTGTTAGTTGTTATCCTTTAATTGGTCACATGAATCTTGTTCTTCATTTGCCTCTTTTATAGTGTTTGGCTGAAGCCGGAAAATAGATGACCCAAATGCAAAGGGATAGTTGTGAACAAAATGGTCCCAAAGTAGAAGAATCTGAGCCAAAAAAGCATATTCAGTTCTTGGACTGAAGAAATCACTTACACAACAGAGAATCAAGAACTTCTTGTTGTACCAAAGTTTAACACTTTTGTAATTGAGCCATTAAACTGATAACAGATGAATCAAGTACAGACCTATAAATAAGGCCAACATAATTTTTGTGCATCTGCAGTCACAAAATAAGAAATATTTCTACTCAATGATAGGAAAATCTACTTTGTACAGAGTGAAGCTCATTCATAGAGAGCATCTGCAATCACAAAATAACTGATTTGTCTCAAACAGATTATGCAAAAGATGTCAATAGACTGGTCAGTTATAACAATAAAACAACTAACCAATTAAACAAAAAAAAGTGTATTATCATACATGTCTTGCAAGGCCGGTGCATCCAAAACCTAAAGAATCAAACAAACCACAAAATTCATAAGCTAAATCACCAATCACAGAAACAATTTCTCAACAAACTCGAAACCAGCACCATAGCTAATCAATAAAGCTAATACCCAACTTGAAATCATCTTGCAAATCCAAAATCTGTAAAGTCAAACACACCACAAAATCCATAACCTGAAAAGGACCAAATCAAATGCAAAATCAGAAAAATCCCAAATCTTCAACCACGTCATCGTCGCACCCAAACGGCAGCAGTGAGGAGGACTAAGGAGATGACGAGGTTCAACGGGGACTGATATCGGGCGTCGCCGGTGGAATCACTCCGGCGCTGTTAATGGTTTTTGGGTGGAGATGATGAGGAGTGAGAAGAGAATGATGACAAGCGAGAGTGTTTTGTCGTGGAGACTGGGTACTCTGGTTTTCTCGTGGAGACTAGTTTTGGATCTTAGACCGTTCTTTTTCATTTAAAGCAATCTACGGCTCATATCATTTCGTCCGCACTTTTTGATACTCACGGACATCCTCTCTCGATCGTTGCTGTGTGTGTGTGTGTATATATATATATATATATATATATATATATATGAAAGCTGTTTTTAGCAAGGCAGGGAAGACAATTGGTATAAACTATATGACGATGGACATGTCTGATCAAGTAATGGTGATTTTATCTTAGTAGTCAATTGATTCAAATACTTCTCTGCTTGATAACTACATCAACCAAATTCAATAAATTCTTAGAAAATTAACACCAACCAATGTAATCAACAACCACAAACTAAATTATTCAACTAATCCATCAAAAATCACAAAGCAAATCCATCGAATCAAATGAACCACCATCTAACCAAAACTTTAAAATTGGTGAAGGTCAAAACCATACCTTGCAACCTTTCCGATCAATAACTAGAATTCCAAAGCCAAAGATAAAGAAAAACCCCTAAAACGTAAAAACTCATATCAATTACACACCAAAGGACACAAAAACTGACAAAAACAATACCAGAAGAAAAGTTCCAGACCTGCAATCCTCACTATCGCTAAACCCAGTAAAACCGCAAATTCAGTGTTGTGGAAACCAAATCCCCTTGTTTCTTTCTATTCGAGCACCACATTCTCCAAACCAAACCCAGTCCCTTCTAGAGCGTCAACATTCTTCCCAAGTAATCAAGTATTGGTATTAAAATCACAAAATGAGTTCTAAACGCAGATCTTAGGGTTTAGGCTCCATAGAACAATCTACTAGTATTCTAATCCAAAAATGATTGATACGATTCTAACTATTCAGATAAATAGAAAAATCCAAAACTCAAATCCATAGAAAATCAAGCACCAAATCGAATCAAACAGAGAAAGAGAGAGAGAGACCAGAGCGACAGAGGAGACGAGGGCGCAGGCGGCGCAGAGAGTGTAGAAGATGTCGTCCAGCCATTGAGTCGACTCGTTGATGTCGTCCCACTAGCTCACGCCTCCAGCGGCAGTGGCACCAAATCACTAAGAGGTCAGCAGCAGCATAGTGCGTTCGCCTCCGCCATCTCGGACAGCTTCGTCTTCTGCATCTCTTCAATTGACCTTAGTTTGAAGGCAAGGAGGAGAGAGAGACGGAGGAGAGAGAAAGTGGATCTAGGGCACTCTTATCTCCTCCATCGCTGAAGAGGATTTGGATTTCAGAGGATAAAGAATAGAAGCAAGGAGATCGAGAGACTGAGATAGTGAGAGGGGTTTCGTGGAGGGGGGAGAGAGACAGAGGGGTTTCATGACTAGAAGAGCTCGAGAGGGGGGAGAGAAAGGGATTTCACGACTGAGAGAGCTCGAGAGGGGGGAGAGAAAGGGATTTCACGACTGAGAGAGCTCGAGAGAGGTTAGGTTTCATTTTGTTTCTTTTTTTCTTTCGGGCACGATGTGGCTAGGGCTGGGTAGGAGGTACACTTAAACTTCAATAAATTTTATAAGTCGCTCACACAACAGAAGCTTAACAAACTGTTGTAAGAGTGCACTATATAAAATCAAAATGTCAAAACATGGAGGGAAATATGCCGCATACCGCACTTTGGCTCAAAATGTTGCCGCCTATGTTCCCACTTCACACAATAGAAAAATATAACTTCTGTTGTCTGATTTCTACTGCTTCCACTAGGTTTACCTCGTGGAAGACATTCAAGCAAGCTTCCTCAAAATTTGGCATCCAACTTTCAATCAGACAACGGAAATCTCAAGTACCGTTGTACCAAGTAGCCCAAAATTTCAGATTTCAAGAGGCAACCAAGACTTGAGAGTGGAGGGAAATATGCCGCTAAATTTTTAAAACTCAGACAATGGACAATACTTAATTGTGTTGTGCAATGTAGTTCTGAGAAAAAAGTTATCACTTTGTTGACATTCACACAACAGAACATCACTAATACCGTTGTGCAATAGAGTTTACTCAAACACACAACAGACGATTTCTGTTCCGTTGTGTGATTAGCTTTTTGTAGTAGTGCCTTCAGTATATTTTTCATAGAATCCAACATTTCTTGTTGTTCATTGATTTTTCTGCTAATGCTTGTTAGCTGTTCTTCTTCCTTTTTAGGAACTTCTTTGATATAATCTATTTTGTTCTCCAATTTTTCTATTGGGAGATTATATCTGGAACTTTTTCTAGATGATCTTGACATCTAGATACTTCTTGTATCAGATTCTGATGTTTCTCATCGGAAGATTTTAGTAGAGAATTCAACTTCTCTAATATTAATTCAAACATTGTCCCCATTGGGGATTCCCTTTTGAGCTTTTTCAACAAGCTCTGATACCAGTGATGTGCGGATCTAACCGATGCTCAAATAATCAAGAGGTTTTTGTTCCTCTTTAAGGATGAATTTCAATTCTTCAATATTTTTCTCAATTCTATAAATATGTTTTTGTACTAGGAAAATTCTATCCCAGTAGTCTGGAGTTTCTCTACTGAGTCTAGCCCTGTAGTCTTTTGTTTTTCTCAACTTTTCTTGCTCTTCTGCTAACTCTTTACCAAATCTTTGACAGTTTGCAAGTAAATCTAAGCTAGACAGAATACGGTCTAAATGTACGATTATGAATATTTAAAAATTTACCTGTTTACCTTTGAATAGAGGATGAAGTTCTATCTGCAATTATTATCTAAACAAATAAATTCAAGATGAGCCCACCACGTTTCTTCAAAAGAATGAAAGAAAGAAACAAACAAAAACTATTCATAGTAAAATTGTAAAGGTCGGAAAAAGAAAGGAAGAAGGGGTACTAATGGTATAAAAGTAGGTAAGATGAGTAGGTGAGAAGAAAAAAAGATAAGTCTTGTGTGAAAGGAAATAAAAATAAGTTGGTGAGGTGTATGAAAAGTATATTGGTGGATTTAGGGTGTATGAGCATTTCCCCTATTACGGGTCCTTCCCGCGCCTCCATTCAGCCAGTCATATAATTACATATACAAATACATAGAAATATAAAAGCCAACAAATCAAAGATGGAAAAAAGACAACTGAAATTTTTAACTTTTACAAGAAAGCAGAAACTAAATACAGTTCTCTCCTCTTCTCTCTCTCTACGAGAATAAGTTACTTCCTGCACAAGTACACAACTTTCCAATAAAAGAGTCAGTGATCACATTCAAGAATATTCAAGCACAATTTTTGTAATAATTTACAATCCCTTATGTCAAATTGAGTCGATCAGGCAGCAACCTGCCTATCTATTGAACTTCTCACTATTGTACCATATGCGTTAATTGAGAATTTCAAACTCTTCTTACCCATAGTTAAGATATTTGTACAGACATAGGAAACATGTTATTGCATACAACCAAATTATACCCACAAATAATTAAGCCCCAGCATAGCAACTATGAATGCAAACCGAAAAAAAAAAATCAATACGTACATATTGTAAAAAAAAACAACCAAATTAATTGACTAAGAATAATTTACTCAGAAAGATACCAGTCAGCAAACCAGAAGTTACTGTCCCTCTATGACTCTTCAGTGACCAACATATAATCAAATATATGAAGAAAGGATAATAAGTGATGCCAGATTGACATCACCTACATTTACCAACTCATACCAAATTACCAAGATTATAGAACTTGAATCTTCTTAACACCCAGCCAAGGGACTGAAGTTACCTGTAGTCCATAGGTTATTGAATCCCTCACAAATACATGCATACATATCCAAAGGAATGAAAATCAACAAACATTTACACACACACAAAAACAACGATCGAGCAATGATAATTGCCTTGCACCTGTATAATAGAAGCAACTAACCAAGAATTCTGAATTCATTGCAATACCCAAAACCAACCAATTATAGTAGCAAAGTGAAGCAATATCAGAACATTGATAAAGCATCTGCAATTATATGACAAACAAGCAGAGCCCAAATTCATGCCTATAAGAAAATACCTTCATGGGGACATTCTCTGAAATGTGCGCGTCTTGGTGATTGTTTCTGTGATGTTTTCTACTACAAAAACAATGGCTGTTGGAAGCAGAGAATCCCTCTTTTGAATGGGAGGATGGATCCCAGTGTTGGTGGAAAAGCCCTGTTCAAAATAAGGAAAAACAATTCTACTTCGATACCTGGGGGCGCCAATACGAAAAGGAAGCATAAATATTCAACTTTGATCCTCATCGGAACAATTCTCCTGTGTAGCTTGGTTTTCCTGAGCTTCCTCTTACCATTCATAAATCATAACCTATATGGTTGTTTCTAGTATTTATTCTAGAAAAGGAAAGGTGAGTCAATCTTTCCCATCCTTTGAAGAAGTGAATCTGAAATGCTTCACTTACGAGGAGTTACAGGAAGCTACAAATGGATTCAATGAAGAAATAGGCCGTGTTGCTTCTGCAACTGTTTCTAAAGGAGTTTTAGCATTTGATGATGCGAAATGTACTGCTGTCAAAAGATTGAGCACTATGGTTGGAGAAAATGAGTTTGAATTCAAAGCTGAAGTGACTGCAATTGCGAGAACAAATCACAGAAATTTAATTAAACTAATAGGCTTCTGCAATGAAGGACAGCATCCAACCCTGTATTTATCTTCTTTTCTCTTTCCATATGATAAAGGCCCAAAATGCACATTAAAAAAATTTAATTAGAATATTCACCATTAAAAAAATAAATAAAGGCCCAAAATGCACATTCAATTGTTTTGAAAAGAAGATTATATTATTACAAGGTACTATTAAGGTCGTACATGAGGGCATGCATCCAGTATAATATTTGGAGCAGTACGTTACAGACCATTCAACTCGTCTCTCAGATTCAAAACTAAGAGCAATTCCTCCTGTTTCTTTGCATACTTTATGCCATACCATGAAGCATATGCCCAGTGTAAGCATGCCCAGTGTAAACTTGAATGCTCAGTTTTAATTTTATTCACTGATGTCATTGTTAATGACGAGGTCGAGCCTTACCAGGATCAATTCTCTATTACCTAAAACCTGAAGAAAAGTCTTCAGTTTGGACTCTAAGTGCTAAAACCATTAATTTAATACTCGTTTGATCAATCTGTACGTAGCCAAATAATTCCTTCGTCCTCTAGCTTCTTTCCTGTGTGTAAATGGCTTTTCATCTTCTATACCTTCTTTGCTTCATCGTTCTCGCGCTTCTTCCTTGTTCCACCATGGCTCAAACGTCGAAAAACATATCCTTAGGCTCATCCCTCACTGCACAAAACGACGATAACTCCTCCTGGCCATCCCCATCTGGTGAGTTTGCTTTTGGTTTTCGACAGATTGAGAAAGATGGTTTCTTACTAGCCATCTGGTTCGATAAAATACTAGAGAAAACAATCGTGTGGTCAGCCAATAGGGACAGCCTTGTGCCACAAGGATCAAAAGTTGAGCTCACCAGTGGTGGCCGATTTGTGCTCAATGATGCAAAGGGCAGTCAAATATGGTCTGCCAATTCTTCTAGTACCGGAGTTTCCTATGCAGCTATGCTCGACACCGGAAATTTTGTGCTGACTAACCGAAACTCCACCTACTTGTGGGAGAGTTTTGATCAGCCAACTGACACAATGCTTCCCACACAGAGTCTACAACAAAGTGGCAAACTTTTTGCTCGCTGCACGGTGACAAATTACTCGACAGGTAGATTCATGTTTTCACTACAACCTGATGGAAATCTCATGCTTTACAGGACAAATTTCCCTCAAGATTCTGCCAATTTCGAATATTGGTCAGTCAAAAATACTGAAATTGGATTTCAAGTCATCTTCAATCAGTCTGGCCTTATTTACCTTACCTCGGAGAATGGGACCATACTAAATACAATATCAGGCAACCCCATTGCAACGCAAGATTTCTACCAGCGGGCAACACTCGACTATGACGGAGTTTTGAGGCACTATGTTTACCCTAAAAGCAGCGGCACAAGCGGGGAAAGGTGGCCTATGGCTTGGTCTACTTCCTCTTTCATACCGCCAAATATCTCTTTGTCAATTGTCGAAAAGGTAGGAATCGGTGCGTGTGGGTTCAACAGCTTGTATAGGATTGATAATACTTGTGAATGTCCAACCGGTTACAGTCCAATTGATCCAAATGATGAGCTCAAAGGATGCAAACAGGACTTCGTTACACAAAGCTGCAACGCACCGGCGGATGATTTTGACTTTCAAGAGGTGCCAAACACAAATTTTCCGGGTTTGGAT
>LYNE01003313.1:29103-42366 GCA_001662545.1 Rosa x damascena | reverse complement strand
CTTTAGGTTTTTTTTTTTCATTGTTACCAGTGTCTATGGGTTTAATTTATTTTGCCCGTTATAATTTGAGTAAACAATATAGAGGTTAGAAACTACTCCATGAAGAATATATTTTGATTGAACACCTTTATATGAGACTAGCATTATTCGCCTCAAGGCTCCAAAATGTTAGGATCAGTACGAATCGTACTTAATTATTCCTACGTTTTGATAAAATCATTCATAGTTTCATACTAGTTCATGGGCAAAAGTGTGATTTCTTTAGAGACTTTTTTTGGAAGGCCTTTTCCGACAAATCATCTGCCGACCAAGATGTTTATTTTTATTTTTGTGAGATTTTCGTCCAGCCTAGGCACGGCAACCTAGTGAAGACATCAAAACAAAAAAGGCCCAACTACTAGAATTATATCATCAGAAATCGGCTAAAAATTGCAACCGATGTCTTTAGGGGTGTTGATGAAGATTAAAATTGAGACATCAGTTTTTAGCTTATGTTAAAAATGAAGCTACTCGTCGCTTTTTTATAAGCACTTGATGTAAAAGTTACGTCTTAACATCGGTTCATTTATAAGAAACTGATTTATTTTCTTGTTATGACATCGTCTTAGACCAAGAAATCAATTTACTTTCTAGTGTTTGACATATGTTATTTAGATAGAACCATTGTAATTATTCTTTTGTGACATCAATTTCTTTTTTTGAGATATTTTTTTTTTCTTGTATTTGCTTTATTTTCAAGTTCAAAATCATTTGCTTTCAAAGTACATACACTAGTTCTTTGTGGAAACAATCGTAGTAATCATTAGAATGAGAATATATATGGTAAGCAAACAATTATTATTATTAATACTGATAAAATGTCAATATAAAATGAGTTCGTAAATTGAAACAAAAGTTCAAGAAATAGTTTATAAAACTAAACAATAGAAATATAAACGAAAATTTGTCTTGCCAATACTTCATACCCCATTTGAATGAACAATTAGTTATAACATAAAAGAAAGAAAGAAAGAAGATTGAAAACTCCTTGGTGTAGTTGCCAATGGGCCTAGAAAAGATTTACATTTGGAGGCTTGTTCAACCGTCATCCACATTATAAACCATTAAGTTTAAAGATTCAGTTGGCAAAATGAAACACTCTGTAATTTCAAAACCCCGAAAATTCCTACATCTCCGAGACTAAACCTGCATCTCAAAATCAATCAAAGTTCCATACAGCAAAACCAATCCATAGTTCCAACTTCCCTGCACAACTTTCTCATCCTCCAAAATTTCACTGCAACTCTACAACTTTCTCATCCTCATTAGGCAGCCAAAGTACAGAGAACATTTTGATATATGGGTAGAAATTGCAACAAAGAGTAAGGAGTGACAATATCAGAAATCTGATAATCACATATGTCCTCGAACAGCTATAAGAAATAATGAAAATAAGGAGAGATCGCAATAGTCAACATCAAGATAAAGTTTCAAGATCAATTACCTTCATACATGGAATATCAAGTTCTTTTTCTCATAAAAAGTGCATCAATTCAAAAAGTTCATAGAATAATAGTCATCGTGGGCCAATAATAGTTCTTTTTCATTACATGGACTTTTTGATTGAAAGTAGAACTTCAAAATTCGTGGGCCAAACTTCAGCCTACCAAAATTTTCCCAAGCTTTAATGGGCTTTGGGGCTATAAGATCACCTTTTTATTTTTTTTGGAGAGAATATAAGACCACTACTTATATGCGGATCTCGTTGAAACTAGGTTAACCTAAATCTCGCCGAAAACGGAGAGGACAGTGCTCTCTGATCTGATGGGTAAATCTTTCGAATTCGTAAAGCTCTTAAGATCCTAAGATCATTACTATCCTGAGATAGTAACAGTGGAGAAAAACCCTTTTTCTGCTGTTACTGCATTATCTTCGGTATTGGCCTCCTACATGAGCATCCTTTCTTTGGTGGAAGACCCCAATACTGTCCCCGCCTTAGAATCAGAAAGGTTGGAGATGGAGATGGAAGCGAAGGCTCATCTTAGAGCCATCCGCATCCGCCGTGAGGAGGCAGAGTCCGTCGACGAGCCTTTGCCTCCATCTCCAACCTCTCCGACTCCAGGCGAACGTCTCCTTGGGAAATGGAAAAGAAACTCGCGTAGGCAGCCAATACTGAAGAGAATGCAGAAAAAAAGGGCCGAATCTGGGATTCTCTCAACCGTTACTATCTTGGGTATGGTAATTATTTGAGGAATTTTGAGCACTTTACGAATGCGGAAGATTTTTCGACGACCCATCAGGATTGATTGAGAGCGAGCGGGTGGTGGGTTTATGTGTTATCCGGTAATGTGCTATATTTGCTCTTTTTGAACTATGCGAAATATATGAATTGGATAAGATGTATGCCTTTTCCATGTCTTGGTGTGTGCTGATCTGCCGATTTGAGCTAAAAGGTTATCTTTTTGTGTGTTTTTTTACAGATTCAGAGCTTTATGTTTGCAAACGAATTATTTTTCTAAGCTTAACATCAGATGAAAAACAAAATTGCTTGAAGTTTAAAGCACTTTGGTACGGTAAGAAGAAGTAGTAGGTTTGTTAGCTAGTAGTGTCTGTGTGTTGATAAACTGACTTTTCTGCAATGGAAATTTGTTTGTAAGAATGATGTAACAACATACTTGGAGCAGCTTTATCACTATAAACTGAACAAAAGACTATAGATCCGCATGCTACAACCATCTAACAAGCAACATGAATGACATTCTCAAAATGCAGAACAATAATCTTGGGAATGTTCTTTTCAAAGATGAATTCCTATTGAATTCATACAATTTAGATCTGTCTCTACGGCAGATAGTGATTTTGAAATAAAAAGCAGCATTGATATAGTAAGGCATACAGATTCAGAAAACAATAAAGATTGAGGAGTTGACAATTGTCAATATTCCAACGATCTTCTAACCCTGAATTTAACAAAAATGAAATACTAAAATAAAATCCATAACCAAAACAACAATCTTGCTCTAGATACCTCAGTGAATTAATTGAAAATTGAAGAGCTTCAAAATCAGCAAGAATTCAAAATGAAAGGAGTAGTAACAACAGGTCTAAAATTGAAGCTGGAAACAGAAGGAAACAAACAAAATAGAAAGAAATTTGAAAACTGAAAGTTGTAGCAAAACATTTTGGATACTGGAACTATTGAAAACTCAAAAGCTGGCGTATTAAATGACATAAAATATTATGTATTTAAAATTAATAAAAAAAAAAAGGACAATGATAAAGGAAAAAGATAATAAATGTGGCTGTGTATTTGTTGTGCTTGGAAGTATCAGATTGAAATGGTGGATTCATAAGATAAACAGAGAACTGATTGGAAAATATCAGATTGTTACCTTGAAAGTATTGCAGTCAATTACTCAGATGCCAATTCAGAGAAGAAATAAAGTTCCCACAATATGAAAACATTGAATTAATGCCTCAATTCTGACAGATCAATAAATCCATATAAAGTGACCAATGTAAACTAAATTGAAGAACAAATAGGGATCGAAAACCAACCAAATTCAGGGGTGAATTTCTGAGATTTCAGCAGCTTGGCTTCTTTATTAGAAAACCACGTGTTCTGATCACCTTATTAGATATAATTCAAATGGACATTACATAAACATACACTATATTAACAAAATTCAGAACTCTGGAATAGATCGGAGCAGAAAACTGAATAAAAGTAAGATGTGCAGAAGTTGAAAAAATAACTGTAGAAAGATGGTTTGTTTCAAAATCAAGCCATTTCTATTTGCTTTTGGTATAAGTTTGTTTTCTTAGATTATCAACTAAATCTCAGTTTGTGAGCTGTATAAAACCAAAAGAGTAAATTATGATAGAAATTAAAATTGTTGAAGTAAACAAAGAAGTTTGTAAAGAAATTCAATCAAAATTCAGCTAGAAGTGTTATTCATTTACAGCTAGAATAACAGAATATTTAGAAACTGGAAACTCTTTGATTCAAATCAAAAAATATATCAGCTGGTTAACATCACAGACTTGAATGAACTTTTTGGCAAATAGACACATAGAAAATTATGTTGACCAAGCCCTCATTGTACCACCCTCATAATTTGGTATGTGAGTTACGCAGTGGGTGCGCATTGTACCACCCTCGACATCGAACTTTTTGACCAAGCCTGGTCCTCATTTAACAAAACAAATATACACATAGAAGATTACTTCTTACCTTAATGTGGCGACTTGATTCTTGTTGAAGAACCTAAAAGCCTGTTTTAGATAGAAAAACAACAAAAGGAAGGTTGTCATAAGTTCATGATAAGCAGAGAACAAAATGTTCCGGAATTAAAAATAGATTTGGGCTTTATTATAGGTCATTAAAATTTTTTCTATTTATCCGAATATTGTCAAAAATTTGAAGGCCTAGCATCAAACAAAACAACAGATAACAAATCATACCGGTTGCAAGGTTTCCTCTACAATGTCATTTGTGGCAGAATTAATATCATTTTGACTGAGTTTAAATTAAAGATCTTGATGAAACCAATCATGAGCCAAGAGCAATAATACAAATTCCAAATTCGATTCCAGAATTCCATTAAGAATCTAACATAATAAAACCATTTACTTTACATGTAAAAGGATACGTGGTTGCCATACATATTGGCCTTTAATAAACTTACCAGATTTTTGTGGCAGATGAATCCAATTGCCACCAGTTCCATGAGTCTCAAGACTTAGCTTCATCTTCCTCAGGAGACCATTGTCCTTTTTTGACATTAGCTTTGTCACAACATGGAGCTCTTCCATGGTCAATGGTATAGAAATGAGATGTGATCATCCTAAACTCTCTATAATGAACAAATTGATTATGAAATTACTACAAACTTTTGGCTGTGATTCTGCTCCAAACTCGTGTGTGTCATTACCTGGAAAAACAAAATCAAGAAAAGCCTTCCAATGACCTATACAAATCAATAAAATCTCAATCAATATCAAAATTAAAACCAATTTCCTACTTGTTGATATCTCAATAATCCTAGGGCTGGGAATTCCAAACCGAGATCCCGAAACCGATCCCGTCCGATCCGAGCCGAAACCGATCGGGTCGGTATGATGAGTGGTTTTGCCGGAACCCTGATCCGAACCGTACCGAAACATCTGCAAACGGATCGGCACCGGTATGGGTGAAAAGCATACCGTATTGACAGAACCGAGCCGAAACCAGATCATGACGGCGATTCCCATGGTGGTTCTGTGTCGGATCGAGTTGCTGGGATTCGTGGTGATCCATGGGTACGGGTTGACGGAGACGGCGAGGTGGTGGTGTCATGCGCGTGGAAGCTCGGGTGGAATAAGTTGGCGTCGCTTCGCCGCTCGAAAGCCCCAGCTTGCTCTTCATCTCCATCTGCGAACTGTTGAAACCGATTGGTGCCGAAACTGTACCGAATCGATCGGTTTCGGGATCAATCGGTTACCCTGCTAAAATTCCGGTATCGGTCTCGGTATAGGCTCATTCCCGAGCCGAGCCAAACCGATCCCACCCCTAAATAATCCTAAACCAAGGATCCAATTCTTCTAACTTAATTCACCAAAGCACACAGAGTATTCCCCTGAAACAAAGTTCCCTACTTTCAAATACCCTACAATCTCAATTGCACGTATTTGTTGAGAAAATCCTTACATAAAATTAAGGATGAAAAACAGAATGTTATATAAAAACTAATAATTGATCACTTTCAACTACGCCCACAGAAGATATGCAAAGTAATTACATTTAGTAAGAAGCCAACCTCATTCACATGCAGATCCACCAATGCATTTAACTCTGCTTGTCTAAGGAGAGCAGAATGCCCTTTCCAAGGAGACAATCCAACAATGATTAGAAAATGTATGATATCAATTTGTAAGTTTTCATAAATAGAAAAAAAAAAAAAGTTCAAAGAATGCCATGAAGGCATCTAATTAACCTCACCAAAAAAAAAAAAAAATCTCTGCTCCCTTTCTAAGATAATTTACTCTTAAATTTGCAAATTCCGTCCTAATCGATTGCTATATTACTGAAGCCCATTCAATTCCACACAGCCATATACTCAATTGCTTCCAATTTCCGAACCAAAACACCACAATAAACAAACAATATTGGAGGAGCATTGCAGGAACATTAAGGGAGCTGATCTTCTTAGGAAAAAAAGATCATCAGACCAACTTCACCCAGCATTAATCCAACTTCTTTGTATTTCTTTCTAGTTCAAATTTTCAAGCTTTTTGAAGAACTACTGTCGAAAGTCTATGAAAGAGAAAAATAAGCTTTATAGTAAAGCTTCATCACTTGCATCTCTATCATGTGCATTGCTTTTCATTTTATTTTTTTCTTTCCTTTTTAATGTTAGTTTTACATATGTAACGCTTTTCTGAGGGTTCTCTGCCATTTACCTTTGGGTTTGTGACCACAGGTTAACATTTTGGCACATACATCAGATGCCCCTATTTCTGATGAACAAGTTTCTAAGATAAGAAAGTTACTGAAAAGGCACAATCAAAATCAGAGGGAGTCTTCCAGGAATACTTCTGAACAAACTAGAGCAAAAAAAGTGAATAGAAATTCAGCATTGCATGGTCAAAACAAGGAACAAGTGAGGTCACATAATGTGATTGGAGAAGAGATGCATTTACGGAAAAGAATTGCTAGAGAATCTTGCTTCTCCGCTGCAACGCGTGAAGAATGCACTAGGAATCTCAAAGAGAGTAATATTTCACTTGATGGGGAATCTGATGTTGATTCTGAGGCCACGTTGAGTTGCTCTGGGTCTATCAATGGTGATGAAACATCTGAAGATGAGGAGTCACCGGATCTCCTTGAAAGCTCAAATGGCCATGAAAAACCCTTTGTAGAGTCATGCACTGCACAGTGGGATGTTTTCCGCAGGCAAGATGTTCCGAAACCTGTAGAATATCTCAGAAGGCACTGTAATGAATTTACTCGTAAATATGACGTTCATAAACATGTAAGTTCTAAACTCAAAGTAACTTGGACTTAGGAGGCATAGTAATGATTTTGCTTTTCATCTAGGTTACCTTCTAACTTGTGCTTCTATTGTAGGTTGCTCATCCAATTCTTGATCAGAGTTTCTTTCTAGACTTGATTCACAAAATAAGACTCAAGGAGGAAGTTAGTAAGTATAATTATTGTTGTTATTTATCACTTATGGTTTTATGGGACATTGAAAGTAACCATCTCATGGTATCACCAGAAATTGAACCTTGGACTTTTGAGCAACACATTGGAGAAGCTGTCATCATCCCTGCTAGATGCCCGTACCAGATTAGTAGTCCTAAGGTATCATGTGCAACACCACTATCACAATTTAGTAGATATTATGAAGTGCCTCATATTCTATTCAGTTGAATAATTCAGTTCCTTGAGTTGAGCATCCAAATGCCATTCATGATGCAGTTTATAATCTAATCCTGTTATTGGAGTTGCAGTCTTGTGTACATGTGGTGCTCGATTTTATATCTCCCGAAAATGTTACCGAGTGCATCCATTTGACAGATGAAGTTCGCCTGCTTCCAGAAGATCATAAAGCAAAAGTGGACAAGCTGGAGGTGAACGTTTAATGATCCTTGTTTCACTGTCTTCTTTTCTTCATAAAATTCATACATGATAGATCAATGATAGAAGGTGCCTTTACCTTTGTAGCAGGTGAAGAGAATGGCACTCTATAGTATTAGTTCAGCAATCAAAGAAATACGTGAGCTTACTTGTGCAATGTAAGTAGAAACCCTGCTGAGAAAGACGTTTATCTCTTTTGTGCTTCTACATTTAGTGTTTTTTCTTTTTCATATTTGTCAAAATAATAATAATAATAATAATAATAATAAAGAGGAGATTCTTGCTTGAAGCTATTGAGTATCTTGTGGTAAAAGCTACATCAATCAGGCTTGAGTTTCCCAAATAGTTTGAGGGTATCATACTGGCAATAAATGACAGGAACATCTATTGAGATTGTGAAAGCATCAGATGAAAGAAAGAGGGGTATAAAATTCATTTTTGATAGTATAAGGAGTGACGAAATAATTCAGAGTTTTTTTTTTTGTGCCTGCAATTTAACAAAGTCAGATATCATTTTGCATGCAGTCTTTACAACTTAATGTCATTGTGCTTGAATAACTTAAAGGGCTTTAGCAAATTATGGAACTAGTACTGTTATGCACTATAGTGATTGTTCTCTTGGTGAGGTATAGACTTTTAGTTATCAGTTTTGAGAGTGGCTATGTAGATATCAGTTTTGAACGCTGCAGGGTTTTCTAAACAATTGTTGTATGGCAGGTAGCGGTTAGATGATCACAGCTGTAGTTTCTAAGAACGTTAAGAAACTGCCTCTGCTCTCCAAATGGGTGATCTTTTGCGGAGACTGGAGAGTAGACTGTACAAATGTACAATGTTGAATGGCAGGTAATGGTTAGATGATCACAGCTGTAGTTTTTAAGAAGGTCAAGAAACTGTCTGCTCTCCGAACGGCTGGTCTTTTGTGGAGACTGGAGAGACTGTACAAATGTACAATGAATTGATTGATTCAGTATCTGGAAGTCTGGAACCGACCTCAGCTCTCTGTACGACGAGTCTATATGTACATTGTTGATTCATTTAAATTCTATTGTACAGCTAAGTGTATATTAGCATATTGGTTGCAGTCCTCCGATAAGTGCAGTGTTTTACCAGTCTCTTGTGCTAGGTGATAGTTCCCTCCCAGACATTAGAAAGAATGAGAATAACTACGTTTCTTTTAAGTTTTATCTAAAGGCTCGGAATATTTCTCAAAATCTTTCGTATATACAGCCATGATGCCTGCTTTGTCACGAAAATTGAAGTTTTACCATTCCAAATAGGAAGACGTTTTTTGACGCAAGATGCCTCAATTTCTTACGACAAACAAGTTTGTACTTAGGGCCGGCCCTAAGGGCTGCCGCCTGAGGCGGCCTTCTCAGGCCACTGACCTCTGGCAATTTTCTTTTTAGATATAAATAGAGACTCTTTTTGGAAGGCCTTTTCCGACAAATCATCTGCCGACCAAGATGTTTATTTTTATTTTTGTGAGATTTTCGTCCAGCCTAGGCACGGCAACCTAGTGAAGACATCAAAACAGAAAAGGCCCAACTACTAGAATTATATCATCAGAAATCGGCTAAAAATTGCAACCGATGTCTTTAGGGGTGTTGATGAAGATTAAAATTGAGACATCAGTTTTTAGCTGATGTTAAAAATGAAGCTACATGTTGGCATTCATTAATTAACGGAGTGTGGTTCGATATCATCGGACTCAACAAACTCATGTGCAACGAAGTGCGTGACTACATCATCAATTATGATGGAGATTTTATCTCACGTCTCATGTACACTAGTGTAAGTTTCATAGAGCTCTATATTCTCAGGAATAGGTTCTGACGTTGAGACATCCCCCAAGGATAACCATAACCCGAAAGATACTCATGAGACGGATTTTGAGTGCTGATGATCCAAGGATTGGTTTGTGCCAAGGTATCCTTCGAACCCACGGGCTTCCCATGCATCCTAGCTGGGGCCATGGCCTATAACGCCAGAGTGCCACTCTCTTTGGCGTTGGCGCCATACCCACCTCCGTGTGCGGTGGCGCTACGTCCTCTCGTAGGGACGTCCTTCCTTGCAGGTTTGTTTGCAGCATATTGTGTGATCTCGTCACTTTAACAGGGATCGAGATGAGACATAGTGGGGACAGGCCACGACAATTCATGTCGTTCCTGCTGAACATTCGTGTTCTTATCTCTCCCTAACGACAGGAAGACTGTCTCATCAAAGTGACAACCCGCAAATCTAGCGGTAAGGAGATCGCCTTGCAAGGGCATTAAGTGGCGGACGATTGTTGGAGTCTCAAATCCAACATAGTTGCCCTTTCGTCTGTAAGGACCCATCATAGGGCGATGTGGCAGCGCAATTGGCACATAAATGGCTCACTCAAATATGCGTAAGTACTATATTTGTACCCAGTCACTAGCTGTAACGCAGAGGTACATTGAGTGGCGGTGGGTAGTAGACGAATTAGCATAGCTATATGCGATATTGCATTACCCTAAGCGGATATAAGGAGATTGGTGCCCATTACCAATGTTCGGACTATCATCGTAGTCGTTTCCACAAGACCATTTGGGTGTGTCAAGCCCATTGCAATATCCATCGAAAGTCTTTCGATGTAAACTCTCTAGCATAGTCAAATCCAATTGACTGAATAGGATGATCTGGGGAGTGAGCCCGTTGTCATATGATATGTGCTAGGAGTGTAGCATAAGCAACATTTATAGGTGGATAGTGGCACAACACGTGACCAACGTGTTTTCGTGTCAACCAATATCATAAAATATTTAAGCGCCCGCAAGTTGGTTGAATCAATCCACAAAATCCCTACGGATTCTTTGTAAGAACAGAATGAGTATTGTCATATCCTTTGCATAGGACGGTCTCAGTCCTAATTTCCCTAAGGAACGGACTTTATAAAACGAGCGAGAGGCCTTAGAAGCAACCATTGAGTATTTTGGTTAGGCCTGAGCGTCTAAAATGCTATTTGAAGCAAGTTGGTGATTGCAGCATCACCTGGGGCGCCATCACCATAATGGACGCCATCCATGGCGTCATGGATAGGAACTACGCCAGCCCTAGGCTGATGGTGGACGGAGGCGGTGCCCTAGGCAACAACGTCAATCACACTTAGTCTAAGAATAAACTTTTGATTCATGCTTCATTTCGCTCGAGAGAAAAGATGTCTGTGTGAAGTCTTTGTAGACGGATAATCATATCATGACTAGGATGATCTATCCTGTCGTGAAAAATCCAATATGTGTCTAAATCCAAGAGATCATCTCTCATAACTTTTATTGGATTAATAGCTCGAATAGTGACATAGAGTCCTCTAGAGAGACACATAAACTTCTCTAAGAGGTATTGCAAAGGAACTCATTTCCATTCTCTACATGCATTTTCACATGGAATTTGTTGGTTATTCATAGGGTACGATTTGCCCTAAGAACGTAGAGAGTTTCTGTGACAGCAGTAATCAAGGTGCCATTTGGCAAGTGGAACTTGGGCTATTCCATGTCCTTGAATTAATATTGATGGCCCAGCCATCGTAGTCACAAAGTCATATGCTCAGAATCAAAATTGAGTCATAATGAAAAGAACTCGAAATTTTATTCATAAGCCAACAATGTACATAATTGTCTCTTAACCATTAGGAGAATTTAATCCAAATGCTAGCTAATACAAAACAATGGTAGTCGTCTAACTTTTTTCGATAATTCCAAAATAAATGTGACCAGGTGAGTAAAGAGATGTCGGTGGAGCAAGGCTCGTTTAAGTATCACTAATCTCACAACCTTCCTAAACATCACACTTACTTTGGGTGAGCCTACTTTGAAGAAAGACTAAACCATTGGCATTTACTACAAAGTCTATGGCAATTGCTTATTACATCTCTTGGAAAAATAAAGACTTAAACAGAATTGGCGATCTATTGATCCCAGCCAGATTTGTAGTCTTCAACCCTTCACTCTAGATCATCTTCTTAATCTTCTTGTTCCACATAATGAGTTTCTCTTGCTTCACATTATGCTTTGTAAAAGGTGACAAGTTCTTCACGAGCTCTACAAATGTGTGCTCAATGATCAGACACTCCACATCGAGAACATACATCTCTTTGCTCGAACTCCATTGATTGAGGCGCATTTAAAGTGTCATTTAGATGGCTCTTAGTGTTGGTGGCGCCACTAACATGGCCAGAGGTTTTGCCTCCCTCTCTCTTTCCACGTTTACCTCTTCGGTTCTGTATTCGCCTATTTTAGCGGTTACCTTCCCAAGTCGAGCCATTATATGGACCAGAATGTCCAGAAGTATCCCTAAGATTAGGGTTTCACTCTTGGCGCCCTTTTTTAGAGGTGCGACTATAATTGGATTCCAGAATATGCTATGTTTCCACGGATCTCGAATTATAGTTCTTCACAAGGATATTGTCATGGTTTTCAGCGACATTCATAGCTCCAATGAGCTCATGAAACCTTGTGATCCGTCTTGTATTAACATCGATTCAATGGTTCTTAGCAACCATCAATGCAGAGACGGGGAAGGTAGAGAGAGTCTTCTCAATCAACATCGCATCTGTGATCTGTTTACCACATAATTCCATTAAGGATTTAATGCGAAGTGCTTCCGAGTTATAGTCAAGAACTGACTTGAAATCATAGAAGCGGAGGCTATGCCATCTCACTTCTAGGTCAGGAAGTAAGGAGTCACGGACGTTGCCAAATCTTTCTTCGAGTGAGACCCGCAGCCTTCTGGGGTCTTCTTCGTTCATATATTCGTACTGGAGAGAATTATCCATAGGACGAGTCATTAGGATGATGGCTTTCGCCTTATTTGCCTCTAAGGCTGCTCTATTTGCTTCCAAAGCTTGAGCTTGCTCAACAGTTAGCACGTCCTGACTAGACTCGAGAATCATATCCAAGATTCCATCAGCCTTGAGATGCTGGCGGATATCATGAACCCACCTGTGATATCCAGAGCTAGTAGTTCCCAATGGAGCAAAATCCAATTTGTTCAGGTTACTCATCCTGAAAGAGAACAAGAAATTAGGGTTAGTTTCGGAGCGAAATAGGCTACCACGAAAACATATGAAATTTCTGAGCATAGTCGCTTCCAAGAAATTAGGAATTTCCAAGCTTAGTCGCTTCTAAGAAATTCGATTCCAAGAGATATTGGATTAGATCGAAACAATGATGTAAGTGGTCGATCATAAATTCTCTACAAACTCTAAGTTTGGAGATCTCAACAAGCTCTAAGCTTGGAGTGAGCACGAACCCCCACAGTTCGACTTAATTTGGTCTCCCCTATAATGAAGAAAGTGGGGTAGAAGAAGGGAGGTTGCAAGTCCCTGAAAAAGAAGAGAAATTGAATTTAAAAACGGGAACGTTTAATAAAAAATACCTTGAAATAGATAGCCGGAAAATTTGACCTGAAAAGTGGCCGTAAATCGGTCGGAAAAGTCACTGGAAAGTTGTTGACCGTTGACATATGTTGACGTGTCAGTAGGTCTCTGTTTGCTGACGAGGCAGTGGGTCATTGTTGCTGATGTGGCAGTGGGTCCTGTTTGCTGACGTGGCAGTGGGTCAGGCCAGGGTGATGACGTGGCAATGGGTCAGGGTGCTGACATGGCTTGTCTGTGGGCTCGGCTTGGGCTAGACTTCCTTTTTTTT
>LYNE01003313.1:13540-24545 GCA_001662545.1 Rosa x damascena | reverse complement strand
AAAAAAAAAAAAAAAAAAAAAAAAAAATTTGTTCTGGGCACCCACCTCTTCCCACACGGCCACGAGCCCATGATTTTCGCCTTCATCTGCCTTCTCTTGTCGACGACTGCGGCGCCTAGAACACCATCAATGGCTTCATTTGGATTCGGATTTGCATCTTCTGGATGTGATAGTTGATGGCGTACTGTCGCTTCCACTTCCACTTCCATTTTTTGTACTGACCCAATATGGCTGACCGGAAATTGGTGACTCTAATCCAGGGTTTGGGGCTCCAAGACAAAACCCTTTCTTCTTTCATGTTGTTGCCTACATCGAATTGAGGCCAGCTATGCTGGACTTGATCGGAAACTCGCGAGAAATCCGGAAATGGGAGGGAGAGTGAGGGGCGGTGGGCGGCCTTATCCATGGTGGCGACTTTGACGCTGGTGAGGCGCTCAAGAGAGGAGAAGAAGGTGGAGGAGATGGAGGTGCTGATTGAGCCGATGGAGATGAAGAGGAAGGTGTTGACGTAGATTCAGGCGAAGGGAGGAGATGCCAAAGGCTGTTGGCAATGACTTCTGGCCTAGAGTCGATATGAAGAGAGAGAGAGAGACAGAGACTAGTCTAGAGTCGATGTGGGGAGAGAGAGTGGCATAAAGATTGATAATGAGTGGCATAAAATGTAGTTTATTAATTATGTTAAGGGTAAAGTTGTTATTTTACGTTAAAATGGGCTAGTGGGAATAAAAATATGTTGCTATGGGTAAGTGAGATAATTTTAGCTTATTTTAGTGCTTTGAGTCAAGAACCTAAACAATTAGTTATAACATAAAAGAAAGAAATAAAGAAGATTGGAAACTCCTTGGTGTAGTTGCCAATGGGCCTAGCAAAAACATGTGCTAGCAAAACTTATTAGAAAAGATTTACATTTGTAGGCTTGTTCAACCATCATCCACATTATAAACCATTAAGTTTAAAGATTCAGTTGGCAAAATGAAACACTCTGTAATTTCAAAACCCAGAAAATTCCTACATCTATAAGACTAAACCTGCATCTCAAAATCAATCAAAGTTTCATACCAACTTGTCTGCACAACTTTCTCATCGTCCAAAATTTCACTACAACTTTCTCATCCTCATTAAGCAGCCAAAGCACATGGAACATTTTAAGGAGAGATCACAATAGTCAAGATCAAGAAAAAGTTTCAAGATCAATTACCTTCATATATGGCATATCAAGTTCTTTTTCTCCTGTACGTGCATCCATTCAAAAAGTTCGTAGAATAATTGATAATAGTCATCGTGGGCCAATAAAAGTTCTTTTTCATTACATAGACTTTTTGATTTTGGTCTCTACAATAGTCACCGAATAATAAGCAGCTACTTCAAAATTCGTGGGCCAAACTTCAGGTCCACCTACAAAAATTTTCCCAAAGCTTGAATAGGCTTTGGGCTTATAAGACCACTAGGTTTGTATCTCGCCGAAAACGGAGTGGAGTGTGGAGAGTGTGCTCTCAAATCTCAATCCTCCTGATGGGTCCTCGAAAAATCTTGCTCAAAATTCCTCAAATCATAACGGTTGAGAGAATCCCAGATTCGGCCCCTTTTTCTTCGCTTACTGCATTCTCTTGTTTCTGTTCAGTATTGGTTGCCTCCTACACGAGTTTCCTTTGCATTTCTGACGACCCCAACGATCGGCTGGCCTTACAGTCAGAGACGTTCGAGATGGAGGCAAAGGCTCATCTCAGAGCCATCCGTCGTGAGGAGGCGGAGGACGCTGACTGCCGCCGCTGGTTTGGCAGGCTGCGGAGCAGGTCCAAGCCCCCCATGGTGGCGGCTCTGGAAGCCAAGCGTAACAAGGGTACTTCCTCTAGTAATGCTTTTGATTTATTCTAGCTGATGTTGGTTCCTTGTTAGTTGGCCTCATGTGTTACCTAGTTTCAATTTGTTCTTCCAGATCATTACCAAGTGGATTATGTATTCTCAAATCTCATTATCTCAATATAGTAGCTTCATAACATTATTAGCTTTGCGCTTTGCTGCGGGTTAGGGAGAGTTACAATTTTTACATTGAGGTAGGCTTACATCTAGTAGAGAAATTAAGGGTCTATGCCTTTGTCATTTATGAGAAAACCAAAGCAGTAACAACACCTTTCATTAGAGGCATAGACCCTTATGAAAGGAATCATCTGCTTGGATGAGTTTAAGGGTGTGAGAGCAAAAGTAGGGATTTGAACTTTTTCAAGTATGGGAATCGATAAATTTTGAGTTTGTAATACACGATTAGGTTAGGTTATCCGATTCATATATCCAAGCAACAAAGTGTTTTTGCTTGAACTTGTCTGCACTGTGTGTTGACTTGATCTTGCAGACACTTTTTGTTAGCTTCCCACAATTGGTTTTTACTCAAGTTTTTTCAAGTCAATGAAATTTACCCATTTTGGTTTCGGTTCACAGAGAGAAGTTGATTGTCCGTTTTTCTATTAGAACGGAATGCATAATCATAACCGCCAATGAGATTAGGTTTTGACATTAGTTCTGTTAAAAGAAGCTTAAACACAGAAATTGGGTTTAGGTGACAGGATCTGATGCTCACTACCAGGATGCGTAGGTGATTATTTTCTTGTTTGGTTGCAAGTATGTGTATTACACTATTATGTCTTGGTTCTCTCTCGTACTTGATGAAGGTTCAGTGATGACTGAGGAGTGTTGATCAGCATTGCAGCTTTGTTAGTCACAAGTTGTTAAATACGTTGTCTTTTAAGTGTAAAGCAAGGCATGAGATGACTCCTATGTGGCTTAGGCTTAGACATTGGAGTGTCTTAAAATTTGGAATTTGGTTAAGAATTACTTGCATCATATTGGTATTCTTGGAAAGTCTTATTCTTTTCCTCGCCAATGGTCAAGTTAATGCTATACCTACTTTTCTATAGAGGATTATAAATTGCTTGAAGTCATCTCACTTGTTTACAAAGATGTGAATGAAATAGTTGCTGAAATTTTGGTTGTCCTTCTATTGTAGACCAAGAACAAGAAGTATGAAGCCAGGAGAATCGGATGCTGGCAAGAGTGAAGCTGATTCCTCAGGAGAGAAAAAGGAAGCTACACCAAGCACATGATTTCCAAGTTTTTTTTTTTTGTTGGTTTACATTACTGATGCCCCCTTCATGGTTGAAGCCAGTGGTTTTTCCAGCATTAGTTACTGTGTGTTTGATCCAAGTCATCTAACTATGTGAAACTATTCTGCTAGATCAGTAGATCATGCTTAGATGCTTATGTGAACCATGGATTTTACAAGGCATTTATTCTTCATATCTTTAGATTGATGGATATCTGTCTACCTCTTGAATGATCATGTTATCTGTTAAAGCCTTGTTAAGAAAACATAACGAAACCGAAAGAAAGTATAACGATCATTGACGAGGTGTGAATGAGATCTTTGGTTGGTTACAGGGAAGCTGGTAAGTTCAACCAAACTATCAAGCTGATAAGTTTTCCTGCATTGGCTAGCAGCTAATGGATGCTTGAAGAGAAATAGCAGCAAGATGAAGTCATATCAAGCTCTTGGATGATGAAAACGACGTTATATGAATAAGATACTAGATTGTGTAATTTCGTAAACGATTAGTAGGACATTCCACTTTAAAATGAAAATGATATAGAGATCGAGGAATACACCGAAGAACTCGAAGAAAAATGCCTGATGCTTGATTATGTTGCGTGTCAAAATCTCTTTATAATTTTTTTTTTCTTTCACTTGATCATGTCCTCTTCCTTGTCACCAAATATCCAGCAAGGTCATCTTCTCTCTCTCTCTGCGAAGCAAAGAAGCAGACCTTCACTCTCTACTTCTCTCTACCTCTCTCACCAACACTGTTTATGCGAAGCAAAGAAAGAAAGCCTCGCCAGAACTGAGCGCTGCGACATGTGTTGAGGGCAGTTCGGTAGAAGAGACAAGTGGTACTGTTCATGAGCAAATGTACTGTTCCTAAGGGATGGAACGTCAGGGTAGAGAACAAACATAATCTTTAGAATTATTTTCTTAACTGATCCATAATTTTGTTGTTACTTCATTTTGGTCTTGCTCATACAAAAATGGTGAACAAACATAATACAACTTTAGGGGTCTTGTTCCTGCAACATGTCTACTAAGCCTTTCTTGGGTCTTCTCATGATTGTAAGTTACTCACTAATTATGCATGAAGTTGCTACTTTTGTGTTGGTTTTGTTGGTCGATGATTTGCTGGGGTGGGTAGCTATGTTTCAGTTACCTATTTCTAAATTAAGAAGATTAAAATAATGGTACTTGTAGGCATGATACCTTTAACCTTGTCATTGCTTCTTTCCTTTAGTTGAAGTTGCATCATATAACCACAAACCAAGTCAATTGGCAATGGGTGTTAGAAGCCTAGAATTCTATGCTCTAATGCAAAACATAAGAGTGATTTGATATTTATGTTAGTTTTGTTGTTGTATGCGTTAGTTGTTTATCTTTACTTTTCATGGTGCATTTGAATAGCCAATGCCCTTGAGGCTGCAAAAGGATATTCCACTGCAATAATTTTTTCTACAGCAAAAGCTTCTTCTTTTGCAAATGAACACTTCCTACCTATTTGGCTCACACTTCTTATAGTTTAGTTTTAGTACTTATCAAAAAACATAAGATATATTGTTTTAAAAATGCAATATAGTAATGCTAAAGGGTAACTTTTAGTCCACAACCTGTCGTATTTGTAAAAAAAAAAATCTATACTTCGTTTCTCATCCATTTAAAAGATAAGTGCATCAGAAATATTAGGGAAGCAGTTAGCATGTTAACTATGGGGCATTATGCATTTTAGACTCTTCAACATTGGTATTGGTTATACTTTTTCTTTAACCCTTTTTCTGGCAACCAAACAAAGTCATTTTATTTGTTTGCTTCTTTTTCAGGTTATGAATTTGACAGACAATATCCAAATTATACTGTTTTTTTTTTCCCTTAAACAAATCAAATCAAATATATAAATATGAACGTGTAACATGCATGATAATGTAAACAAGACTGTAACTAGTAAACTGCTCCAAAAACTTGACTATCAAGTCAGTATTGTTTCTTCGGGGTTTGATTGCTTGAGTACCCTTGGTAGTCAAGGGAATGGATTTCCCTTATGTGAACCAAACGAGGCCTAAGTTTCACTCCAATGGCCGCTTCGTTCTATATATTGGTTTATGTATACATGTTCCTTCTAGTGAGAGATCCCCTTTTTTTGGCGCCTACACTGTGCCATCACCATGCACTGACCATCTCGTCCAGATATGACCGCCTCGCACCACCGTGCTTCCAACCCAGCCCCATCGTCAAATCATTCCAACAAAAGATCCAAAGCAGATCCGTCAAACCCATCCACCAAACAAGACTCCACCACTCACTGCTAACTAAAAGCACACTCGCACGTCAAAGAGGGACAGCGAGAGAGGAAGCAACCCGTCCGACGACAACGCCGTAGGGACGTGCCGCTGGACGAGCACACGAAACAATCAAGAGAAACTCCTAGGCGCGTGCGACGCGTTCTAGGTCAAGAGGATTCTTTGTTTGAATTTTTTTTTTGCCTGTTCTTGTGAGAGGACTTTTGGTTTTATGTAATTATAACTACATAAATGTAGTGAGGATTTCTAATGTCTAAGTTTTAGCTGTTTAAGCTGTTCTCTTCTGTTCTGTACTGTAATCGAATGGGAATGCTGTGTGAGATGACTAACTTGTCTGGATAGTGTAAAAATCTCCTTATCTGATGTTTGGTTTTGATACAGTTTGTTTGGTGTGAAATATTTTTATACATTCAAAAGTAATTTACGATCGATAATCTCTTTACAAAGAAAATAATCAATTTATTTATATTGACTTCATGACCCATTTCGGCGAAATTTAAATGCAATAGAGATTATCATTAAGAAATTCATGAAATATGAACTATCTTGTTGCATTTTCGAGTACAAAAATGTTATTTTGAAGGGCTTGCTGATATATAAACATGTCAAAGAATGACAAAACAAAAAAGTCTAAAACAATAACAGCTTACAAGACCAATTGCCTAATGGCCTATAGCCCTATAGCTTTTGAATTTGATAGTCATCTACTATCAATTTTACAGTTTACTTTTCTGAATAAATCAATTTTACACGGTTGCAAGATATCAGGCTCAGCAAAGTAGCTGGCCTCCAAAAGAAGTATAAAATAATGAATTGCACCTCATTTCTATATGTTACTTCTCCTGCGTTTGCCTCTGAATTGGTGAGGCTTCAAAAAGAGTAATGGTTGTTGATGAATACAGGGTAAATACGAAAAGATAACGTCGAAGAAAAACACAATGACTTTCGGAAAAAAAAAAAAAAACAATAGAAGCCCCAAGACAATCGTGTCCGTTTCTCAAGACTGTTTTGGTTTTTAGAAGTGTCAAAATTGTTTAGTAACATGGACAAGAACTTAAGGAGCCATTAGCCCCTCAATTGTGTATGAAAGGGACTTTGCCCAGTCAGCCTTGAGAAGCAGAGTTTGCAAGGTATGCATCACATTGTATGCTGGATCAAGTTTCCTCTGCCATCCCTGCAAAACATAACCAGGGTGATAATCAGATCAGTTATTAATGACCACGTCAGTAAAAATAAATGTTGGAGCAAATCGCCAGACAATTTAAAATGTAAATGACATTTGTCCATGCCATTTCATTAATTTCAACCAGTTGGCTGAGAACCTCTGTTATTTGTTTTCACGCAATTGTCAAAGGAAAACCACAACTTCTTTCTATCAAAAATTATACTGAACCCATTGTTTGTAATTGGCACAGCCGAGTGGTTGGATTACCAAACGCTCTTCATAGTATTCAGGGGTTACCAACCAAAGCCAAACTATCCAAAACCAATTAAGCAAAGTCCAGATTTAAGGGGAAAAGGGAAGATCAGAGGAAAATGTCGATAAGGGTGGATTTATCTTATTCATATAAACAACAAAAACTAGAGAAGAATGTCACGAACAACAGACTGGTGAAAGCAAAAAAGGAAACAATGTGGAAACAAAAGAAAAGATAACTTCATGAGTGTTCATCACTGTTCCTCTACTTTGAAGTTTTTGAAATCTATCAGTGTTGGGGTTTGCAATACAACGGCATTCTGGAAGCTTCGCAGTATATGCAAGTGAAAATCTAAATATAGTTTCCATTGCATAAGAGAATGCTTTGGCTTCTAAAGATAAAGAAAAGATTACCTCAAGAACCAATGTTGTCACCATGACAGTACAAACATTGCCATCAACATTGACTCTATGCCGCCTAACTTTCTCCAGTAACTGCTGCATGCAATCAGCAGGATGAACCAGATCACCTTCCGGAGTACCCCAGAAAGTGAATGACTCCTCCACTTCCTGTAAGAACATGGTTAGGGAACTCTGGCACAGAACCTAGCAAATGCTTCCCAAGTTCATAAAATCTTTGTATTCACATAATATTGGATCCTACGATCCACATATGCCTACAATATAAGTAAATACACATGGAAACAAAATTAAGATAAAGAAACTCAAAAGAATCATAAAGTTCATTGCTAGAAGCATTAACTTGACAGACCAGAAAAACAAAAAGAACAGTACATTTACCACATCTTGAATGCAACATGAAACTCATCTAAATTTATTCTAAAAATTGTGCTTAATAGAGGTCGTGCTTGGAGTTTCAGAAAAAAAACTATTGCCACGGAAGCTGGATTGAATATGAAATTCCTTATTTTATTTTTATTTTATTTTATTTTGTACAAAATATACATTTAACACCAACCAAAAACAGAAAAGAGCGATGTGTGTTCAGAACTGTTGAAAATAACAATGAAAAACCCAACAAGGTGACTTAGGATTCAAGAGAGTTGAGTTTTGCGAAACTAAAAATACCAATAAGCTTTTCATTTTAGTTAGAACATCAAACCCTGCAACCTTATCCCAGTCACTTTAAAGTTTTCTAAAAGTAAAGTTGTCCAACAATTATACCTCAATGAAAGCCTTTGGATTTGGGCAATTCTGTTGCTTAGAGAGTCTTAGTGTGCACTCAGCAGCAGTGCGCCCATCACGACGTGCAACAGCCTTGAAAAATTCAAGTAAATTCACTCTGTCACTTCTAGAAAGTTCAGCAGTCATGCCTACATCAAGGAAAATGACATGAGGCTTTGATTTGAACAGTCGCTTCCGAGAAGGCTTGTTTTGAGCCACCCGAACAAGTATGTTCCCAGGATGCATGTCTGCATGTATAAAGTTGTCCACCTGAAAAAAGAAACATGGATAACTTGTAAGCCATGCTATATCATACTTCACGTCTCAAATTAAACAGGAAATAATGACCAAACAAAAGTTAGAAGACAGAAATCACTATCTTCAAAAGTAAAAAAAAATGCCTACGAGATTTTTAGTGAAAAAATAAAACTGCACCAAAGCAAAGCAACCACCAACTGACATAATTACTACAATTTATTGCAAGAAACATCAAATGTATATGTGAACGTTACCAGGAGCATCTTCAGAAGTGCATGTGTTCCAATGTGAGCAAGTGCAGATTTAATCCGTTCATGCCCTTGAAGATCATCAACATAATGTGAGACGCATTCCCCTTGCTCATACGTTTCCACTAAAACAGCAGGATGCACAAGGGGATACAAAGGCTTTGGGAAAGAGACGTCCTTCCATCTACGAAAATTATAAGTAAAGCGGCTCAAATTGGCAGCTTCCCTTGCAAGGTCAACTTGAGACATCATAAAAACTGAAAACTGTTGTACACTTTCATCCAATCTCCACCACTTTAAAGTAGGAATGAACTTTGACATTTTTGCTACTAAATTGATTATTACAAAATCTCTCCTAATTGATTCACCAACACCAGGATGTCTAACCTTAACTGCAACTACTATGGGTTTCACCCGTTGACCAGGGTATCGAAATTTCAAAGTAGCCCGATGAACTTGAGCAATACTCCCAGATGCTACTGGTGTCTCTTCAAAGTTTTCAAAAATTTCGGGCAGCCTGCGGCCAAATGATTTTTCAATAGTCTTCTTCGTGTAGGCAAAGCTATGTTCAGGAGCTTTGGTATGAAGCTCGGAAAGTTTGGTGCATACATCTCTGGGGAAGAGATCAGGACGAGTGGCTGCCCATTGACCCCATTTGATGAAAGCAGGACCTGCTCTTTCCAATGTACGAAGAACAACACGAAGCCACAATCTCCTAAACTGAGGTCCACAGGAATCAGCAAAAGGAGCCATCATTATGCTTGGTGAGAACAAGATCCCTAGATAGATTGCTCTCAGCAACAAGATTATACCTTCTACAACTGAAAATACTAATGAGCTCACTAAAGCATGTCCATTTTCTGCACGAGTGTACAAGGAAGTCTGTGGTAGCGGTGGTGCATAGTGGTCCTTCTCTGCCAAAGTCCTCTGTGCCCATGCTAGCTTCCCACTTGAGACAGCAAAAACGCCCGGAAACAACAACCCATAGCGAGTTATTCCCAAGCTGAATGCTCGAGCAATCCTATCTATTGGTGAAAATCTATAACCACCATTGGAATAAAACTTTTTGGAGAGCCTTTTCCATATAATTTGTGCATTGTGTCTCACGGCACTCCTTGCCGCTGGGATGGTAGAAAAATTCCTGGAATAACTACTCTGACAAAAGCTCTTTGTGGTATTATACAATGAGAATCGGGCCTCTCCTCTATTAGGAAAGGAATACTCCCTGTAGTACCTGCATTGGGGAAGCCGCAGGCCAATTCTAACAACTGTTCCATACTTGGCCGCTTCAGTGTAGCCCTGTTTCTGGCTCTTCACAACAGAATTCACAACTCTGCTAAAACTCCTCAACGTCAATAATCTGCATTCCAATTACGAAAGCCAATTAAACTACCCCGCATCAATGGAGCACCGAAAAAACCAAACCCTTGAATGCTATGCTTCAATAATAACCTAAATGGGAACAAACCCTCTTTCTCTAATCCACAAACAATCACAAAATCCCAGTTTTCACCACAACCCAATCTCTCAATGATCAACATGCTCAAAAAAGCAACACCCTTTCTGATTTCCACCACCATAACGACTCCAAAAACCGAAAACCCATCAATCCTCTGCTTCATTCACACATTAAAAAATCACCATCCCAAAACAAATTAATTAAATTCCAGTTTTCTTTTTTTTTTACCGCAATTCAATCCCACAATGACCACCAACCTCAAAAAAAAAAAAGTAAAAAAGGAATTACCTTTATGATTCAAACCACCAAAATGAATCGAAAAAACGAAAACCCAGCTCAGAAAACCAGAGAAAACAAAGAAAGGAGCAAAAACAAAAAGGCCCAACCTTGACATGGCGATCGAATCTGGGTTGGGGCTAACGTGCGCGGGAAGAATAGGGTTGTATTCGCCAGCATTTTCGTCTCATGGACTCGTTGGTCGTCGGTGAAGATTGATCAAAGCTCTCTAATTTTGGTGAGGTCGGTTTGAGGGTTTCAGAGAATTTCAGACAGAGTCGGCGAATCTGAGCTTTTGGAATTAGAAGAGAAGAAGAGGAGGGGCCTTCCTTCTTCCCGGGTTATTTTTGGGCCCGGTTTGGTGGGCCTCACGGAGTTTCCTGGGGAAAAGTGTGAGGGTTTTCTTGTCCTCCAAAAAAACAGAAAAAGAAGACTCCAAATAGGCTGTTGTGAATTATTTTCCTTGCAGAAGAGTTTCTCATAGCCTCCAGCATATATCAAATGTTTTGAAGTAGTTTAAAAATGTATTTGTGGACTGAATTGCGTCGAGTTTTGCTTGAACAAGCTTATTTTTAGTATGTAACGTAGAGTTGGATATTGACAATGTTAGTTCTAAGTCGGTCATCTCAGCAAATAATCAATCAAAGTTGCAAATTAATTAGTCATCTTACATCAAACAAAAAGAACATTAAAGCTTACCTATAGTGTCCATTTATGCATTTATTTAATTATTAGAGTTGTTTTTAACTTTTTATCATGACATTTGATCGATAT
>LYNE01003313.1:0-13476 GCA_001662545.1 Rosa x damascena | reverse complement strand
ACCGGGGACCCACCCTAATGTTTTCTGTCTGCACTTTAATCTAATAGTGATGAGACTACATATATCAATGTGTTCTTTCAAAAAAAAAACCAATCCTCTTTAAAATTTAAATGAAGAAAGGAACAACACTAACAACAACAAGAGTTCAGCTCTGTGATTAAAAAAAACAAGAGTTCAGCTCTCCAAGCAACTCAACTCAACCCAACTAGTCATTTGATGAGGCACATGGATTTCTGGGAATGAATCTTAAAGATTTGAAGACTTCATATTATCAATCCGAGTTATGTTTAGTTCTTTAAAGCATTTTATTGAGTAATTTAATTGTACATCGGAAGTAATTAAATCAGTCACCGTTAGTAATTTATAATTTTCATTACGGGTGCGCTAACTTTATTGATGAGGAGAGGTATAGATGAAAATATTGAGGTGTCTGTCTCTTGTCCTTTCTTTCCCTTTCTTTCCAAGGACCATTCTGTCCCGCTTTGAGCAGTATACTTACCGATTGCTTATATTGCATTTTGGATCTTTTCCTTTCATAAGAAGAATACAAATGAGTTTCTCATCAATGAACATTCAGTTAGTTTTTTTTTTCTATATAACTAAGTAGGTAGCTAACAAATTAACTTATATACCGACTGCCAACTAATAACCCTTGTTAATTGGTTTCACAATTAGCCTGCACACGAGGGTTTTAGGTGTTTGCTGGCATACTTCAAACTTGAGGAAATTTCTTTTCCTGATCTTACAAATCTGAAGCCTTAGATGTGGCTAGTTAAGACTGTTTCCTTGTTAATGAAACTTGACATGCTAAATAACGTAATCAGCTGGACCAGACATTCACACGATGACTCATTCATTTGATCAAAATACAGATCTAAAATTTAATAACATAAGATTACTTTGAGAATCATAGACTCTGAGCTGAGGATATAATTACATTGCAAGTCCTACCTCCTCTTACTCTTAAAAACTCCATTGATTTCAGATTACACACAAACTAAATCTATAGCAACTCCATCCCTACTAACATACCTCAAATTCTGACAACATTGAGAAGATTAGCAATCGGAACATGGGTTTTGACACCTAAACCGAACATTATGTCTATACTTCTTGAACAACTGGAACAAGAACCTCAACACATAAGGCAGAGCAGCAGTGAACAATATGTAACGAAATTTCACCGACTCCTTCGGGGTCACAGCAAACACAGCAGAGCCATAAGTCACAATCATAGAAAGTGTGGCAATCATTACCTCAAAATGGAAAGGGAACCTATGAGTAAGCAATACGATTATGAAGATTGAACTCGAAAGAGCCAAGGTGTTCGATATCAAGAACACATAAAACGGCGCCTGGTGAGTTGCGTAAATGGCTCTTCCTGCAGTGTGACCCTTTCCATTGTCTTGCCAGACACCTCCCGGAGGATTGACCCCGGCTTGGAATGTCACAGCAGTGATCAGCGCCGCAACTACTAGCAGAACGTTACGTGCATGGCCTGGTTCGTCATTCTCCTCGTCAATCGTCATACTCAAAGCTCGTGAACCAGCTCCACCCAGATTTTTTTGGAGGGTTCGCTACTGGTTTTTCTGGTGGGCTAGCCATTGCTTTCTTCTCTGAAGCTATCAAGCACCGAAGAGTTGGCACCTTATATAAATACTATTCACCAGTCACTCGTTTTTCCATCTTCTTTTTCTTAACTTGACCAATCTATCCGCGTAGGCTCTACTGAACCCAGTCAGCCAGCAGTTTCGTGGAGATTCTGAAGAAACAACAAGGGAGAGTCGAGGAAGTAGCACCAAAAGAGATTATAAAAGAAGAAGATGTCCAAAAGCGATCAATAATTTAGTCGGTCGGTCTTTGATATGAAACAAAGAGTTTACTGGACTTTGACCTGCTCAACAAAATTTATGTCCTAGTCTACGGATCACCCTCCAGGAATCTAAACACCTCAAATATGCAACGCGTTGATGCTACTGGTAATTGTATGATTTTCATTACTCAGATTCAAATTATTATAAGCTAATGTTAAACATCATTTACAATCAACACACTTCCATGAACATGGTCCTATTATAAACCAACACGACATAGAAATTCTATGTTACGACTACAATAGACTTTGTCAATCTTACTCCAAAAATTTAAACAACAAAAACTAGAGAAGAATGTAATGAACATGGTCCTATTATAAACCAACACAACTTAGAAATTCTATGTTACAACTACAATAGACTTTTGTCAATCTTACTCCAAAAATATAACAAAAATGAAATAATCATGAAAAAAAAAACAAAAAATTAGACCGTGTCATTCTCATTTTCATTACTTACAATTACATGGTGTTTCCTACACTCGCAGTAAAAAACCGAGGTAACAACATAGCCCCAAAGCACAACCAACCCGTACAAAATCACCCACCCAAATTTCTCCTCAATACCCACCACGACTCTCGTCATTGTTCCCGTCGACGACTGCTCCATCAAATCCTGACCGTCCATCACATCCTCCAGCTTCCTTGCAATCACCGCCGTAACCATCACGAACGAACCCGACAACACCCACCCGCACAGCCTCTTACCCGCCATCAAACCCGACCCGACCCGGATCGCTTCCCAGCCGTACCTCTCCTCCAGGATCGAGACAACCAGGCCAAGCCCCATAACCGCCATCAAGTAGATCTCCAGACCCGACCCGATGATCCGGATGAAAAATCGGGACCCGGACGATGCGAATACCGCGGCGGCCAAAGTGGGGGGGACGAGGGCGTACGCGACGAGGAGCGCGTAGATGCAGACGCTGGTGGCGAAGGGTCTGCTCCAGCTGGACTTGACGGCGGCGAGTGAGGAACGGAGGAGATTTGGGGATCTTCCGTGGTAGGCTAATGAGGTGGCGGTGACGGCGGTGACGGAGGCGGTGAGGGAGAAGAGGAAGGAGGGGAGGAAGTAGAGGAGCTTGATGCGGAAGAGCGAAACGGCGTCGTCGCGGGACTCCTTCCAGACCTGGCGGGCCTCGAAGCGCGTGGGGGCCTGGGAGGCGAGGGACTCGAGATGGAAGACGTGGGATTTGAGGGGGTGGGAGGAGAGGGAGAGGGAGAAGAGGAGGAGGGAGAGAGGGAGGGTCGTGAGGGCAAAAATGGAAAGAAATGTTTGCTTGTTTCTCAGGGTGATATTGACGGAATCGATCAGGACTTGTTTAAGAAGAAGACGAGTTGGAGTCGCTGGCATTTTGCTTTCGCCGGAAGAAACAATCTTTACGTTTGGACTCTTTTATGAGGTGGGTTTTAGGTGTGGGAACTTACCTAAATAGCCTTTTTCAAACCTTTTGCTTCGGAACTTTGGTTACAAGACTCGATCAGCTAGTATAAATCAATTTCAAGATTGGAAACTCCGAACTCAGAACAATTCAAGATTGGAAACACAGAACTCAGAACAAAGGCAAGAAACCAAAAAGCCAGATATATATAAGTAAAATGAAATCACTGAAATCAAAACATGAAAGAATATCTAATGATCAAGCACAGGAGAAGTCAAACAGTGAGGGCAAAAACGTAAAGATAACATTCGTAAGCACATTAAAATTATGAACCCTTTTTACATACGTCTAGGCATTTCAGTGAAGCCTAGAAGATTCTCAGGAAAAGAAAACGAAAATAATACAAGGGAATTTGATTCTTAAGAACAAGACCAACTGAATCTTAAATGCATAAGATTGGATCCTTCGTATATGTGGAGCCTAGAGTCGAAAGCCTGTGCATATATTGTGCTGAAGATACGTATGGCCTTAATTATGCATCGATCATTGTAGTTATAACTTGTAAAACACTAGCTCATACGAAAATATATTGTCCCGGTGGCCATTTCATGCAAAGGAGGGACAATATATATCACATAAAATGCTCAATCTACAGGGTCATTCTTCCTTCCAGTTCCATTTACTAGTGGTACTACTGCTAGCATTTTTCTTTAGTAATACGAGCACGTAGTTTATACAGGCATACAGCTGAGCAAGCTTAATTCATAACCAGCTGCTTGATGTAACTAAGCTCTGAACCCAGCTTGGTGCAAAAATGGCTGGGGAAAGATATCCGGTCGCTAAGTCGCTTAGCTACCACTAGATCCTATAGGACAAAAGCTGGACCCTTTGCTTTCATTGACCAACAAACAACATCGAGCCACAATTAATCTCCGAAACCGGGTCTCAGGGCCACAGAATTTGGCAAAAGGAGCCATCATCATAAGGGGAGTGAACAAGCACAATACATATATAGATTGCTCGCAGAGACATGATTGAACTTTCCAATATTGCATCTTCTAATTTCGTCAGGAGTCCATCTTTTATCTTGTGCACGAACCTTCTGCATGTCCCCTGCCTCTGCATAAGAGACCGCTGTGGGGGTGGTCAATTAATTTGACCATGCAATCAAGGCAATTAAAGAAAAGTAATGGCAGCAGTAAGTGCGACAATTAATGTAGCCATAAATGCGAAAGTTAATGCGACATTTAGTGTGGCAATCATGGCCGCCAATAAGTGGTGGTCATTGCAGGTGTGAATACGGCCTTAATGGTGGCTTGCAGCTTAAGTCATTGCAAACTTGTTGTGCAAGTTTACTTGCAGCCCACGCCGAAATGCACCTATAAATAGGCGGCTCGACATCAAGGTAATGCATCGAATTCCAATTCTCTCTACTCCACACTACTAAGAAACGTACTGACTTAGGTATCAGAAGGTTTACTCCCCCGAGCCGACGGTCAAACTCCAGGTCAACGCTCGAGGGAAGCCTCTCGATTGTTCCCAGGTCAGCTCCCGCTCCAGTCCTCATTCATTGGTGAGTCAAACTGCTCTACGGAATTTTGCGTCACCAACAAGTGGCGCCGTCTGTGGGAAGCACTTTTCCCTAAAAAGTGATGGCGGGAGCTGCACCTCAAGACATCTCATTTCTGTCACTGAGGACTGGCAGTGACAAAATCCAATCCCCAAACAGACTTGCCTCAAACCTACTGTAAGATCTGAACTTGCCTTTGAATGATGAGATGCAAAGGCTGAGGCAGCGGCGAGGCCAGGGACGGTGCTTGCTAAACCAATAGAGTGACAAACGTGGGCGCCGGCTACGCCACCAGCAAAGGCTTAAACAGACCTCATGCTGAGGGGGCAAGCGGCACACTGATTGGATGAACAACTGGAGGAACCAGTACAGGCCAATCCTCAAGGGCTCTAAGGAAGCATGTGCTGAGGAAAGTGATCGATGAGTACAACTGAGCCAACCCTCAAGGATTCGCGGCTGAAATCGAAGGGTACACCGGTAAGTCTCCATTCAAAGTAACAAATGGGCACCAACCCAGGTAACACCGATCAGCATTTAGTAGTTACTCCTATAATTATAGTTCACAGTTGATCTTTAAATGTAATGGAAGCCAGTGGCGAGAATGACTAAACTATTGTGTTTGATTAAACTTGTGCGACCTTCTGGACCTCACCCTCGCTGCAAGCGGGGGTGGGATGATGGACCACACCTTCGCCGGGGGCAGGGGTGGGATGGTGTGCCTCACTCTGGCTGCGGGCAGGGGTGGGATGATGAACCACACCCTGGCTGCAGGCGGGGGTAGGATGGCGTGCCTCACCCTTCCCCGCGGGCAGGGGTGGGATGATGGACCACACCCTCGCTACAGGCGGGGGTGGGATGGCGTGCATCACCCCTCACCCCCGGTGAGGGTGGGATGATGGACCACACCCTCGCTGCAGGTAGGGGTGGGATGGCGTGCCTCACCCCTTGCTGAGGGCGGGGGTGGGATGATAGACCACACCCTCACTGCAAGCGGAGGTGGGATGGAGTGACGAATTTTTAATGTGCAGGATATGGTGGTTATGCAATCGGTTCTGTACGGGGAGTGGGGGCAATCCTATCCCCGGATGTTGTTCAAATGCAATGCGTGGCAGATAGACCCTCCATTACAGTTTGGTTTCAATTCTTCTGTTGTTTTGCACAGCTCCATGCCTTGACTATTTTACTTTTGTTTTGTTTTTCTTTTTGAGCGTCTGCGAACACAGACAAGAAAAACAAGGGGGCTCATAGGAGAATGGAATATGTATCCAAGCCATGACAGTCGTTGCGGCTGTCGTCATCATCACCTAGGCTGACGTTAAGATTGATGCTGAGGAGATTATGAGGACACCCACGTCGACAACGTTGAGATTGGCACCCTTGACTAAATGGGAGCCTACGCCGATTACGAGACGCCGATGTAGAGGTGCCCTCGTCGAAATGGACGCCGACGTCGACGCGCCCTCGTCGAGAAGAACTCCGACTTCTAGGCGCCCACGTCTAAATGGACACCGACATCGAGGCACCCTTATCGAAGACAACGTCGAGGCGCCCTCGTCAAAATGGACACCGACGTCAAGGAGCCCTAGTCAAAATGGATGCCAACATCGAGGCACCCTTGTCAAAATGGACGCCGACGTCGAGGCGCCCTCATCGAAGTGGACACCTACGCTAACGTTGAGACGCCCTTGCCTTCATTAAAATAGACGCCTACGCCAACCTGAGGTTGCCGCCCTCAACGTCAGGGCGCCCCCATCAAAGTGAACACCGGCATAGAGATTGGCACGAAAGGCATTGAGAAAGACGTCACCGACATCGAGGTTGAGATCGGCGCTGAGGTGAGATTGTTGAGAAAAACGCCTACGCCGACGTTGAGATTGACCCCAAGGGCCGACGACAAGACACTAACATTGAGGTCGACATTGAGGTTATTGGGAACGACGTGGCCGGCGTAGAGGTTAGCGCCGATGTCAAGGTTAACACCGAGGTTATTAAGAAAGACGTCACCGACGTTGAGGTCGACACCGAGGTTATTGAGAAAAACGTCACCGATGTTGAAGTTGGTATCGACATCGAGTTAGAGCCGAGGTTATTGCAAAAGAAGTCATCGATGCAGAGGTTGGCGCCAACGTCGAGGTTGACACACTGGTTATTGAGAAAAACGTCACCGACTTCGAGGTTGGCGTCGACGTCAAGGTTGACACCAACGTCAAGGTTAGCGCCGAGGTTATTGAGGGCGACATCATCGATGTCCAGACTGGCATCGTAGTTATTGAGAAGGACATCACCGACGTCGAGGCTGGTGCCGAGGTTATTGAGAAAAAGTCACCATCGCCGAGGTTGACACCGCAGACATTAATGAAGACGTCATCTATGCCTACGCCGACGTCGTGGTCATTGTGAAGGAGACGTCGAGGCCGACGTCACAGAATGTTAGGTGACTAAGAAGGGAAAAGAGGAAGAGTTTCACAGTAGGGTACCTCAGGCTCGGAGTTTGGTTTGAGCTGCGTTGGGGGCACGGCTTAGGAACGATGTAGCTCAGCGGGGGCACCGAGCGCAGGCGGGACTAGAAACTAGGCTTCAGTGCTGTGGGTGAGGCACCGGAGACTCCACAAGCAGACGAATCAGCGACGCGAAGACCTGACACTAGAATGGCTACAAGACAAATGCATATTTGAGTCTTGATTTGGGCACATCGGCGTCGGCGTCATCGACGAGATGAGATGCTGATTCTAAACAAGAAGCGAGGATCTTCTTATACTGGCATCTACATTTTCAACACGAGGAAGGCCTGGATGAAATTCAAAGAGGGGTGCCCAAAGAGAAATATAAAGATGTGGAGCCCATAGAGAAATTTGAGCTTTGGAAATTTTCTCTTGGGATGAATTCCTAAGGAGAAAATTTGGGCGCATTGTGGGGGTGGTCAATTAATTTGACCATGCAATCAAGGCAATTAAAGAAAAGTAATGGCAGCAGTAAGTGCGACAGTTAATGTAGCCACAAATGCGACAGTTAATGCGACATTTAGTGTGGCAATCATGGCCGCCAATAAGTGGTGGTCATTGCAAGTGTGAATACGACCTTAATGGTGGCTTGCCGCTTAAGTCACTGCAAACTTACTGTGCAAGTTTACTTGCAGCCCAAGCCGAAATGTACCTATAAATAGGCGGCTCGACATCAAGGTAACGCATCGAATTCCAATTCTCTCTACTCCACTACTAAGAAACGTACTGACTTAGGCATCGGAGGGTTTTCTGCAGATACCCCCCCCCCTTCTCCTCAAGCCGACCGTCAAACTCCAGGTCAACGCTCGAGGGAAGCCTTTCTATTGTTCTCAGGTCAGCTCTCGCTCAAGTCCTCATTCATTGGTGAGTCAAACTCCTCTACGGAATTTTTTATCACCAACAACCGCCAGCCATGCTAGCTTGAGCTTCTCACTTGTGGAGGAAAAAATGCCTGGTTTCAGTAGCAAGTCGGAACCTTTTATGGCCAAGTTGACTGTTAGGGCAGTGTTATTTAAGGAGGAAAATATTCTACCACCATTAATCAAAGTAAATTTTATTAGGATTATAAGCGTTAGTTAGTTCATTTATAGTTAGCTTTTGTTAATTAGGGTTAATTAGTTACTAATTCTGTTATTAGCTTGCATGAGTTGTCCCTATGTGAGCTATAGTTATCTATAGTTAGTATACATGTGGCGCTCATTTGTGATCTCTCAACAACTATATATAGGACCACTGTACCTAACTTCATTATCGAAGGGAATAGATTAGTTTCTTCATTTCACCAAGGCATTTTCTTCAAGAAGGGACACAACATTCATATAGACACTGCACTTCAACTTCAAGCATACTGTGATGCTGATTGGGCTAGTGATCCAAATGATAGGAAGTCTACCACAGGATTCGTGATCCTACTTCATAATTCACCAATATCTTGGTGCAGTAAGAAGCAAACTGCAGTTTCTAGATCCTCCACTGAAGCTGAGTACAGGAGCATGGCAGACACTACATCAGAAGTCATGTGGTTAATGCATTTACTTTGTGATTTACATGTTCCTCTTGCTGATGTTCCAGTGCTTCATTGTGACAATATTTCTGCCCTTGCCTTGGCCACAAATCCAGTCTATCACTCCAAGTTGAAGCACATTGAGGTGGACATGCATTTTACTCGAAATCAAGTCAAGGCTGGCTCCCTCAAGCTTCAATTTGTCACATCCAGAAACTAGCTAGCTGATCTTTTCACTAAAGGACTTTGCTCACCTCAACACTCTTATCTTTGTTCCAGCTTGATTCTTCACACCTCCCATCAAGCTGAGGAGGGGTGTTAGGATTATAAGTGTTATTTAGTTCGTTTATAGTTAGCTTTTGTTAATTAGGGTTAATTAGTTACTAATTCTGTTATTAGCTTGCATGAGTTGTCCCTATGTGAGCTATAGTTAGTATACACGTGGCGCTTATCTGTGATCTCTCAACAACTATATATAGGACCACTGTACCTAACTTCATTATCGAAGGGAATAGATTAGTTTCTTCATTTCACATTTTCTCTCTAGTTTTGCTTTGCTTCTGTAGCTTTCAAATTTTTGGGCAGGATGTGGCGTCACTGCACTGCTCCTTGCTGGGATGATTGAAAAATTCCTAGAATAATTGCTGCTTCGGCAAGGATTAAAACTGTTGGTGTACTCTTGCTGGTTGTGTCTAACATTATGTGTCCAATACTTGGTCACCGCTGCTGCTTCTGTATAGCCATGTTATTGGCTTGTAACACATTCATGTGCAACTCTAGTAAAACTTCTCAAAACTGAAAATCTACGTTCCATTATCAAGCCAATAAAAATACTGAAGTAAGCATATTGATACATAATTACATATGATTAGTTAATATGGGAAACAGCTGAAAATTTGAACACAATTAAACTAGCTAGTTAAAGCTTAAATAGTTATCTCTCCATTTCACGCCTACGAAAATACCTAGCGCTCTGCTAGGGTTGGAAAAGCGTTGCTCTTAGCCTCTCTGTACCTTACTCCATCATCGATGAAGCAACTGTCTAGCACCAATTTCGGCGACTAATCCTTTGGGCACGGCCTATATCTTGCCTCTTAATAGACCAGGGCTAGCAATCCTGCCGGTGATGACTCCCTTTCATCAGATCCTATCTGCCTGCGGTGCTTCTCGCCAGAGTGGGGAAGAGGCTGCGTTCCCTTTCTGGTTTGGGATGGCTCCAAGATTCTTACCAAGCCGGGCTAGACTAAAATCAAGCTTTGGGTGGCGGCAAGGTCGTTGGGCGAGGAACTCAACTTTGACCATCGTGGTGGCGGGAAGCTACTGGCATGGGGCTTGTCGGGGTCAAGCTCGTCTAGTCAGAGCCCCTCCGGACTGAGAGGGGATTGGGTGTGGCGGAGCAACTTCGCAGTCTTGGATCGAACCAGGATCTGCGCCAAGGAGGGCGGCACCAGTGAAGGTGTTTAGCTTCGTGGCGACGAGGGTGGGATTGGTCTTCTTCAGCAGACGGCAATGCAGTGAAGAGGGTCGAGACCATGTTCTATTTTGGGTGCCCAAAAAATTTTGGGTGTCCAAATGAATTCTCTATGGGTCTGGGCTTTTGGCTCAAGATTGTCTATTGCTTGGGCCTTGCTATTAGGGGCTCTAACAGTGGGGTGTGAACCTGCTTCTGGTAGAATACGCATATAGGACCCAGGAGACTGTTTATGAGTCCTATGTTTTGCTGCACTTTGGAATTGGAAATTCGGCTACTTGGGTAGAAGATTGCTCTCTACTCGACGTATTTTTTTGCGTGGAGTGGGCAACGTCGGTCACACTACCACTGGTTACCTTGATAGAAGGTTACCCTCTATTCGAAGCATATTTGTGCGTGGAAGTATGGTTGACCACACTATTGGTACCGTTTTACATAGCTCGGGATCTACACGGTGCTTCATCAAATGCTTTTTAGCATATCCTGCTATTCTCTTTATGTTTGATTTCAGATGCCTTGTTGCATCTAGTAATATTTTTACCATTTGTTATTATGATTTAGTTTCTACATTTTTCAGTTGTAATCTTTTTTATTATTATTATTAATAAAGTGGTTGACTATTACTCTAAAAAAAAAATTAGCTAGTTAAGGCACAGCAGGTGTTTCAAAATGTACCCAGCAAATCATTTATAAAAATTATTTTTTAAAAATCCAATTAATTCCCCAAAATACCCTCAACTTCACCAAACAATGTACCCAGCAAAAGAATGAAAACATGCCCAGACACAAGCAGAAGTTGAAAGGTACATCAGGGATGACGGGTTCTATGCCTTGATGTTTACATTACTACTTTCTCATTTCTTAATCTTTCCCTTGACATCCATCTCTCTTCTAATATCCTTGCAATTACTACAGTGCTCTTTGGTTTTCTTCTTTTGTATATTAGACATTTAGAGTTTTGAGTTTTTGACATCTACAAGACACCATCATCATTAGCCTTATTATTAGCATAACCTAATTTCTCACCCAATGGAAGAATATAGGATTTGATAAAAACATATGTTTATCAATATTAAGATTAACCAAAGGCAAAAGATTACTTTCAACAATGAGAACTAACCAATCGATCATGCCCGAGCAAGTATTATCAAACTTATTCTAAAGAAGAAGCCTGGTTNNNNAGTGCCATAGGAATCAAATTAAGACAGCTCAGTTGAACTCATACACAATCATACAACAATCGCAAGCAGATTTCACAAGAACAGTTTGTCATTCTTCATCTCAGAAGAACGAGGGAGTTTGCTGAGTGTATGGATTTTGCTGCGTATATGAGTTTTGCACTCTAGGTTTAATTAAAGAAATGAGTATTATAGGAATACTTGTTGGGTGCAGTTAGAGATTTTATAAATTTGCCAGGATCGTCCTGAATGGTTCGGGCCCTTTATAAAAATTTTACAATTTTATAAGACCCAGCCTGAAAATATTATATAACAGGCCGGGCTCAGTCCTTAAAAGTTATAAAAAACAATATATATATATATATAATAAAAATTAAAAAAATTAAAAATAAAAAAACCTGAAGGCCCGAACTGATATGAGTAACTATACATTTGTTTAGTTTTTTATTCTTTTCTCTTCCTCTTTTTCTAGACTCTCTTGTTCTCTCTCTTCAATTACTCATGTTTTTTTAGTTTTCTATTCATCTCTCTTAGAATCTAGACTCTCTCTTCTTTCTTTTCCCGTCTCTTCTGGTTTCTCCCTCCCCTTTATTTTTTTTTCTTCTCTCTTCTTATCTTTTTATTCTTCTCCTCAAACGCCTCCATTGTCTTTTTTTTCTTTTCTTTTCCCTTCTCTCCCTAGTCCTCCTTCCCTCATTAGATCAATTATAGATAATGAATTATTGAGAGAATTCCTAATTCTCCTTTGTCTTTACTCATCCCCAAAATTTCTCTCTCTCGATCTCTCTCTAGTTTTTCACTTTTTCTGTTGCTATGTCGATTGGAGGACGAATCTGAGTCGCTTTGGAGGGCGGAGGAATGGGTTTGGAGAAAGATATGCTGTTTTTTTAGCAACAGAAGCAGGAGCACAAGGCTCAGGTAATCTTCAGGGATTATGGGGAGCGATTGCGACTTCTTCATTGGTCACCAGCGGTTGCTGGGCGCCCATGCGGCTGGTTTGGTCAGACCCAAGAGCAGTGGGACTAGGCATCACAATAGTACCATCCGGGCGAGTATGTGCCGCCATGAAGTTGGCCCGGGAGACCTCAGACTAGGTAGCCAGTGGAGTCCTCTGACCATCATCCGCCGGACCATGATCACTCTCACCACTGCCAGAGCGAGCATCTCCAGTTAGAGCAACAGCAGCCCCGCCTGCTGGCATAGGCGGTTGCCTCGACGTACCGGTAGACTGAGACACCTTGACCCAATCAATGGCACATTTCTGCTTCAGCAAATCCAGATTAGCAGCGGCACCGGCTTTCGCTGCCTCAATCAGGGCTTGCTTATATGCTGCGGACTGCTTGAAGGATTCCATGGCTATGGCCTCTGCGCGGCCCTTCTCATTCCCGAGCCGGGCAACCTCGCCTTCCAACTTCTTCAGCTCCGCAGTCTTGGCGGCAGACTCCCGCTGCAGGATATCAACCTTCTTACCCTTGGCCGCCACTTGCTCCTTCAACAAAGCTATGTCCTGCTCCAAGCGGGATACCTGAACGTTTCGCTCCAGGTCCCGCTTAACGACAACGTTCAGCTTGCCGCGGCGTCACACTCCACTTGACATCCTCCAGCTTGTCCTTGGCCTCCTGCAGCTCCCTCTGGAGATCTTTGATCTCTTCCTTTATTTGCCGCTCAACTTGAGGTTGGCTTGACGCCGCTAAGAACAACTCATGGAGCCCCACTAACAGGTGCCCGAAGGCCGAACTAAAAGCCGACTGTTGGACGGTCGTCGAACATACGGCCTCATCCAGCCCACCAAAACCCAACCGCTAGCAAAAGTGGAACAGGAACTCTCATTCGGGGTCAGTCAGGAACTCCGCATAAGGGCGAATGAGTCCAACCCCATGTTGGGCCCATCACCGGCGACAACAGCAGTCGCTGGTGGAGGAGTCGGCCTTGCCTTCTTCTGTTGCCTCGGCTAGCGCGCCCTGATCGGCACTACGTCGGCGGCCTCCTCACCCTTC